>OZ035862.1:249581-516752 GCA_964034905.1 Itoplectis maculator
AAAGGGGAAAGAGGAAAGAGAGGGAATGAAAGGGAAAGAGGAGGAGAAAGAAAGAGAAAGAAAGGGGAAAGAGGGAAAGAGAGACAGAGAGAGAGTCAGAGACCGCGTTTGGCCGTCGGCGCCGATCGTCGGCGCGTCCTCCTCGCACACTGTGCGTTCCGCCTCGACGCCAAGCTGAGCGTCGCCGTCGGCGACGTCGGCAGTGGCGTCGGGCATCGCGACGCCGTCACAACGACGCCGCCGACGACGACGACGACGACGACGACTGCGACTGCGAGTCGACGACCAATGCAGAAAGCGAGCGCGCGGAGGGTGTCTTGTCTCATCGGCTGCTGCTGGCAGCAAAACCTACGGAGCAGAGGCAGAACACACACATATACAGTGGAACCTCGTTTATATCCGCGGAATATCGGGACCGGGATTATCGATAGGACGGACAATGGAAGAGGCGGCTGTTATGATTGTGGGGAAAAATTGTGGAGAGAGGAGAAAGATCGGTTTATTTGGCTAATAAAAGAAAATAAAAAAATAATTTAATATTTTTTTGTTACTTCAGGAACATAATTTTTTAACAAATTGTTTAAAAAAATTATTAATCGAGGCTCTACTGAGAACGGAAGATACGGCTGTTATCATTGTGGACAAAAAATGGGGAAAATAGGGAATGAACGGTTTATTTGATTAATAAAAGAGTCGAATAAAAAAATAATTAAATGCTATTTTTGGTAGTTCAGGAACATAATTTTTAACAAATTGATAGGGATGCAAAAATGTTGGGCTGATAAAAATGGCAATACGTTAATTTTTTTTCTACGTTGTATATTTTTATTTCTATTTTTTTATTCGTTTATTTTTTTTTGTGAAATTCGGTAAATTATTAATCGAGACTCCACTGTCGCCAAAGTCCGGCGCTGCGCTTTCGAGACTTGGGTTCTTTCCCCGAGTCTCGACAGGACGCGGGACGGACGCCAACCCAAAGGGGGCCCCCGGCGCTTACTCACTTTTCGCAACCTGCCGACCCGCGCGATTTTTGCTACTTCATCGGATTCCCACTCCCCTATTATGGATCCGCCATGCAACTCTGTATATTCCAACCGAAGGGACGAGAAAAAGTTTCATAGTCTCTGTGCTACCATTTAGCATTTTGAAAAAATAATTGTTATTTATTTACTAGTGGAAAAAATAAATAAATTATTTACAATAACGAATTTTCTTCACTTGATGGCGACCAGCGAGAAATGCAACGTTAATTGCATGAGCTGAAACAATTAATTAACCGACAATGAATTCAAGTGAATTTTTTTTTAAATGTATTATCAGGATATTTGTGAGACTCGCCTGGAGAATGGTCGTCAAATCAGCGTGGCAGAGTCTTCCAGCGGTGAATCCGACGCGATGATTGCTGACATACATAGCCGCGTCAATCGCCAGCTGGGAAATAAAAAAGTAGCAATTATTCGCCAAAATATAACATTGTACGGTTAAAAACCATGGATATACTATTAAAAAAAAATGTACTAGAAAAAAAAAATCTGTATTGTCAATAAAAATCTTTTACTACTACTACTAATTTTACCGCCGAGTTGAAGGATCGTTTGAAGTCGCCTGAGGTTCTTAATAATGCGTATCCGAATTTATTAGCCTGCGCCAAACAAATGCAACGTTATTAATAATTAATTTATTTATCTATTTATTCACTGAGAAAAATGAGTAATTGCGATTACCAATCATTGGTTCGATCTACCAAAATATTGGTTGCAGTTACTAAAATATTCGTAGCTCTGACCAACGAATCACAACTATTAATTTTTTTCAGTGTTCAGTTATTAAAAATTAAAAATCATAATTTACCTCGAAAGCGGTTCTGTGACAAGTCCAGCAGATCGAAAAAATCTGCAGCAAGGAGTAACCCACTTGCAGATTAATTACCGCATATGCTCGTTCAACGAGGACGTAATTCAGGAGTTGAAGGAGCATTACGACGCCAGAGGTGTACCACAGAAGTATCTGTCCGGAATATCTGTTGGCCAATGATGTCGTCACTTTCACGAGCATCGCGTGGAGACAGACGACGTCGTGAATCGTCACCGTCGGCCGACATCCGCCGCTCGTTGTCGTCGTCGCGATCGGCACGATCGACTCGTTCAGGTGTCGGTATCGTTTCGTCAGCAGATCGGCCGTAAAGATGAACTTCAGCTTCCCAACGGCGATCGTCAGCAGCATTAATCTGACGGTCAGCAATTCGAGGTTCGTCTCGTCGTGCCTTTTTATCAACGTCGTCGACGCGGCTGATAAGAAAAATACGACGACCACCGCCAACGAGATCTGAATATTCGTGAGACTTTCTCGACGAACGCGTCCGAGAAGCTCCACTCGGCGATCGTATTGTCCGAGAGCTTCGATTATCTGTTGACGAAATTTGGGTGAGAACGATTTTTTTTTCTTGACAACCAATTTTTTTTCAGGTTATGATTAGAGTTGCACTGTAAAAACGTTTGGCGAAAGGGTGAGAATGATTTTTTTCCTTTTTTTTTTCTTGACAACCAATTTTTTTCAGGTTATGATTAGAGTTGCACTGTAAAAACGTTTGGCGAAAGGGTGAGAATGATTTTTTTCCTTTTTTTTTTCTTGACAACCAATTTTTCTTCATGTTATGATTAGGGTTGCACTGTAAAAAATTTCTGTATGAAAATTGATATACCAGTAAACTGAGCGTCCCAATTATTGACCATAGCCCAATTAGTGTCCATTCGTCGTATTATTTAGGATAAACAATTCTTTTGATATTCAATGCACATCAAACTTTTTTTATATAATTTTTCACTTTTGTATTTTGCGATATGAGAAGCGTGGAAAATTAATTTTGAATAATCGTCGAGTTTCAAACATTTTTGCCAACATTTTTTATAGTGTGGGTTTAGGGCTGCGTTTAGAGTTACATTTTGCGATAGGTTTAGGGTTAGTTTGAGGTTTAGGGTTCAGGTTACGGTTTTCCGTATCACATAATCAAAAATAATAATAATAACTATAAAAATTAGTCCATCGCTTTGACATTAATTAATTTATTATTTACAATTCAAACGAACCCGCATTTCCTTGTCTGGATTCGCAATACTTTGATACATGGGCGCCATCACTTCTAACAACGACAAAAGTTGCGTCAATCGTTTGTACAGAACCTTGATCGGTCCGTAAGCGGCCAACGAAACTTCGACGAGTGCCGGAAATGAACGACACGTCCAAAACGCAAACACGGCGAGGACGTAAATTCGTTCGGGAATTCCGGCGATCGTCAGTCTCTCGCCGTTCATTCGCCAAGGCAGCAGACCCAATATTTTCGCCAACCAAACGAACGGCCACAATTTTGCGTACAAATTTTCTACGGTTTTTCGTCCCTTCGTCATGACGGTCGAGAATTCACTGATCGTCGGCAAAATGAAAGCGACCTTTCGTCCGCTCGCCATCGATTCCGGTTCATTTCACTTGACGCCCGCGCCGTCAATTAGCCGGTTTTTTTGCCCCATTAGCGTCGCGGCTATGATTAAATTTTCCCGCGTGAACGATTATTTTTTCCGCAATTGCGTTCGCCCGAAGAAAATCGATTTTTCGTGTTGACGAAAAGGTTAAATTGTGATATTTTGCAAAACATTCGACCTTTATCTTCACCCGAAGACGAGTAAAGCGAAATTCAATGTTATCTGCGACAGCTGAAACATCAAAATGAGTATAAAGTCGAAACGAATTTTCGGTTTCCGAGACTCACTGTTAGGACGGTCGTCAAATTAACGTCGCAGAAATTTCCTGCAGTAAAGGTTACACGATGGTCGTGAACGTAAATGGCTGCGTCTATGGCCACCTTAAAAAAAAAGTGTGTTTTAAGCAAACATTTTAAACTATTGAAATTAATTTTTCTGATCAAGTGCTATAAGATTTGTACTGTAAAAAATAATTTTACCGCAGAGTTGAAGGATCGTTTGAACTTCTGACTCGTTTTAAGCAGCGTTGATCCGAATTTATTGGCCTGTGATAAATAAATAATATTTAAATAAATTATAATATTTTTTAATCATTCGTCTGATTCGTGCACTTTAATATTCTCAATGGTCGATGAGATTAATTTTTTATTTTAATCATTTTTTAAATTTAATACATAAATACGTAAAAAAATACATAAAAAAATAATGTAACATTATCAATAATCGTTATATTGGTTAATAAAACCGAACGTTCGATAATTACCTGAAAGGCGGTTCTGTGACACGTCCAGCAAATCGTTATCAATTGAACCAGGATGTAAACCAGCCGCGCGGCACATTCGCCGAATTCTCTGAGCTGAATCGAGTATCTGACGATCTGAAGCATCGAGTTGACGAAGCCGCTGCACCAACAAAGTATCTGACCGGAATAAGCGGTGGCCAGTGTCCTCGTAGCTCGGTCGAGGGTCGCGTGAAGGTGAAGGACGTCGTGAATGGTGACAGTGGGTCGATCGAACGAATTTTCCGTCGCGATCGGTACGACAGAATCGTTCAGGTGTCTGTACCGTTGGTACAACAGATTCGTCATTATGCAAAATTTCAATATAGCTATGTACACCCCCGTCACCAAATATCGTCTGAAAATTATGGCGACGATGTCGTCGTACTGGTTATCAATCGCCATTATCACGGTTATCACGTGAATGATGATCACCGGTGCGGCGATGATCCAGGAAAAGGCAAAACTGTCCTGTCGACCGCGTCCGAGGAGCTCGACTCGACGATCGTAGTGACCGAGGGCTTCAATCACCTTAATGGAAAAAAAAAAAAAAAAAAAAAAAAACGACATCAGTAAGTCATTTGACGTTAATTAATTAAATTAATCAATTTCCACCATATCTATATACAACACAAACGTGATGTAATAAATTATAAAAAAAAAAATTCAGGTTGAAGGACCTTCAGTCGATGGCCAATTGGCAATATATGGGAAATGTAAAAATTATAATTTATAGGATAGAAAACAAAAATTATTATGTTTATTTATATAGTCAATGGAGCACATTTATTGCTACTGAATTCATTTCGAATAACGCAAACCCTTATTCCCGAAGACGGAAAAAAATCCAGGCTGAAGGCCTTCGGTCGATGGCCGATTGGCAATATATGGGAAATGTAAAAATTATAATTTATAGGATAGAAAACAAAAATTATTATGTTTAATTATATTGTCAATGGAGCACATTTATTGCTACTGAATTCATTTCGAGTAACGCAAACCCTTATTCCCGAAGACGGAAAAAAATCCAGGCTGAAGGCCTTCGGTCGATGGCCAATTGGCAATATATGAGAAATGTAAAAATTATAATTTATAGGATAGAAAACAAAAATTATTATGTTTAATTATATTGCCAATGAAGCACTTTTATTACTACTGAATTAATTTTGACTAACGCAAACCCTTATTCCTGAAGACGGATCCGTAATTTCTCGATGCAAGTTCAGCAGAATCTCCGTCGTCGCAGTCGTGTACAATAATTCGCGAAATATCGCAGCTGGTTGCCTCGCGACAGTGGCCGTCAGAATTTCGTAGATCGACGGAAGGAAACAGCACGAGCAGAAAGCGAAGAATATTGCGGTGTAAATACGTCCGAAAATTCCGTCGCGCGTTATCTTCTCGCCATTTTTCGTCCAGGGCAGCATACCCAACAGTTTGGCGAACCATATCAACAGCCACAGCTTTCTGTATATATTTTCCACGGTCTTTCGCACTCTCGACATTATTTTCCACTGCGCCACGCGTCGATCTTCGCGACTCGCAGCGAGCGACTGATGGTATCCGTCGATCGATTTCGAGTTCTTTTTGTGTAACGCTCACCCTTAATTATAGGCGTCTTTTTTTTTTCATTCCAATCAGGACCCAATCAGCAGTCATAGCTTTCTGTACATATTTTCCACGTTTTTTGCACTCTCGACATTATTTTGCACTGCACGACGCGTCGATCGATTTTGAGTTTTTTTTCCTGTAACACTAACCCTTAATTATAGCCCCTTATTATTAACCCTTATTATTTTAACCCTAACCCTTATTATTATTTTTTTTTTTTTACGACATTACATTCTCTATTATAGATCCACTATGCAACTTTGTATATTCCAAAAAGGGAGACAGGGAAAAGGGGACAGTTTTATAGTCTCTGGGCTACCATTTAGCATTTAGAAAAAATCATTTTTATTTATTTACAATTTTTTTTTATTCCCCACGTGAACGATTATTTTTCTCTGGCGTTCGGCCGACGAAAATCGATTTCTCGTGTCGACAAAAAATCGATCGGTGATATTCTGCATCGTATTCCAGTCTTCTCTTCATTTAAAGACGAGTAGCGCAAAATTCAACGTTATCTGCGACAGCTGAAACGTCAACCACAGTGACTGAATAGAGTCATAGGAAATTTCCGGTTGTGAGACTCACCATTAGGATCGTCGTCAAATTAACGTCGTATAGATTGCCTGCGGTGAAGCTTATTCGATGGTTGTAAACGTACATAGCTGCATCTATGGCTACCTGCGAAAAAAAAAAATGGTCACGACACAATCCTCAACTGTGGAAACCTGTTTGACATTTCGACGATTATTTTACCGCTGAATCGAAGGAACGTTTGAACTTCTGATTCGTTTTTAATAGCACGAATCCGAGTTTATTAGCCTGTGGAAAAAAATGTAGCATTATGAATATGAAAAAATGAGTTTTTCAGAAAAAGAATTAGATTTTTGCGTCTTTCTCCTTGAATTTTTTATTTTTTTACCAAACACCCATCATTTTTGGAAACTGCAGAAAATTTCCCATCGGATAGGGTTTTGAAACTTTACGAAATCGATTTTTAATTTTTTCGCAAAAAACGCCCTTCTAAAAATTTGCGATTTTTAAGGCTCAACTTTAAAATTTCATAAAAAATTCAAAAATCGAGATATCGCGTTCCGCCTGGCGGCATTCTCTTCGTTGAAAAGTCTTCTTTCGAATGCAAAAAGAAAATCCTGATTATATTGATCCAAAGAAAAATTACATCGATTTTAGTGAAGTGACGAATTTCGAATAAACTGAAATAGGTGAAAAAAATGGACGTGAGCACAGTTCACCTGAAAAGCAGCGCTGTGACAAGCCCAGCAGATGGTTATGACCTGCACAAGGTTCTGCAGCACCTGAACAACCCCGTGAACAGTTTCCCCGAGCGTAATGGCAGCTTTAACGACCTGCAGCACCGTATTAACGAATCCGCTGCACCACAAAAGAATCTGACCGGAATAAACATCAGCCAAGGTCCTCGTGACCTTGACGAGCATCGCGTGGAGACGAATGACGTCATGGATCGTCACCTCGGGACGAACCGACGACTCTTCGGTGTCGATCGTCGTCGCAATCGGTACGACGATGTCATTTAGGTGTCGGTAACGTTGACGCAGCAGATCGGCCATTATGCAAAATTTTAGGACGGCAACGTAGACGGATATTATCAGGTACCTGATAAGCAAGACACCAATGACCCCGCTGGGTCGGTCCCTGTACTCGTTGTTGACGAGCATCTTCAAGGTCACGAGGACGTAGGCGATCATCGGCGTCGCCATTATCCAGAATATGAGGGAACTGTCGCTGCGTCGACGTCCGAGAAGCTCGACTGTTCGATCGTATTGGCTGAGGGTCTCGAAGACCTGAATAAAATTCGTAGGGTGTTTGAGAGTTGAGATACGAATTTTTTTGTGGCATTTATGCAATTTTTATTTCAATTTTATTGCATTTATGCAATTTATGCAATTTATGCGATCGTATTGGCTGAGGGTCTCAAAGACCTGAATAAAATTCGTAGGGTGTTTGAGAGTTGAGATACGAATTTTTTTGTGGCATTTATGGAATTTTTTCTTTCAATTTTATTGCATTTATGCAATTTATGCAATTTTTTGGGTGGGGGTCAAAATAGTGAATGAACATAATAGTGAATGACTAAGATTGTGAATTAAAAAATAATGATCGTCTGAATCTAGAATAGCCATCATTATGAAATTTGCTATTTTAGCTATTAACTATTTTCATCATTTGCTATATTAACTGCATTTTAATAGAATGGAGGGTCAAAATAGCGAATGATCAAAAACACTATTTTAGCCATTTGCTCTTTTGGTCATTCACTATTTTGACCTCCACCCAATTTTTTATTTCAATTTTATTGCATGTATGCAATTTATGCAATTTTTTATTTCAATTTTATTGCATTTATGCAATTCGTTATTGCTTTTTTATTACATTTACATAGTCAAGCCGCTCTGTTAGGGCAACCACACCATTTTTTTTCAGTGAACCATATCATTTTTTTATTTTTTATATTGACACGAACCCTGATGCTGACCTCCGCGTCCGTAATCTCCAGATACAAATTCATAAGAATCTCCGAAGTCGCAGCAGTCGTAAGAAGTTGCGAAAATATTTCGTGCGGATTCATCACCAAACCGGCCAACGCGATTCCGTACACCGATTTCAGAAACACGAGCGAACAGAAGGCGAAGAAGATCATCGTGTAGATACGTCCGCAGATCCCGGCGCGCGTTATCCTCTCGCCTTTTATCGTCCACGGCAGCATACCCAACAATTTCGCTGCGCAAATCAACAGCCACAGCTTTCTGCAGATATTTTCCACGGTCCTTCGCTCGCTCGCCATGATTTTTCAGCCGCTCGTCCGGCGACAACGATTCACACTGCACGCGTCGATCGTCGCGACTCGACGGACGTTCGAACGCTTCGCGAGCCGTCCATCGATTTATTTCCCTGTAACTTTCAACCCTTAATTATCCTTTATTTTTTTTCCATTAATATTGTTATTCGCAATGACACTGCAACTCGTATCCAAGTTGCAAATGCATTTTCCTCGTGACGCGAAAAAATCGAATGTAAAGTGCCGATATATTTCTCGTTTCATATCGTTTTCAGGGTCAATCGATTTTAATCTCGTGTAATCGTTAACACCCTCAATGTTTTTTTTTTTTCTCTTCATTCGTGTCGCACCGCAATTAGATCGAGGCACAAATTATCGTCGCAAATGCGTCGCAGCCGCGTTCGCAAATCGACTTTCCATGTTTCCACTATCCACGACCTTCAACCCCTAACTTAAGGGTCGAAAAAAAAAAAAAAAAAAAAAAAAAAAAAAATATAATTTCCTCCGTTTATTCGAGTCGACGCTGTCAGTCGCTGCAGAATCGTTTCGCAGCAGAATCGTTTCTTAATAAAGAATCGACTTCGAGGGATGAAGTAGGGGAGGGGAGGGGGGGGGGGGCGAACTCCGAACTTAGGGGGTTGGAGGTTTGCGCGATAGAAAGGAGAGAGCGAGGGATGCGAGGCTCGCCAAATTCGCATCCCCTCGTTGACATCGTCGTCGACAAGCGCGGGAGGGGGGAGGGGGTTGAAGGGGGGTTGATGCGCAAAGAGGAGTCTATCGGGTCCGAGGGACGCGGCGACGCTCTGCCGTCGGCGGCCCGCCGCGGCTCCAGCCTGGGGCGCCAAGTGTTTTGATCCTCCTCCGTCGACGCCGACGCTGCCGGCCGCCGACGCCGACGTCGACGTCGACGCCGCTCTCTCCCGGTTACCCTCTGCCTTTCTTCCACTGCCGCGCGGCTCGCCTCCGGCGACTTCGATAAACAACGAGCCAACGAATATCGGCGAATACTTGCCGCGGGGGGGGGGGGGGGGGATGAGCCCCTCTTCCCCCCTGAGTTGGGGTGAGGGAAGAGGGGGTCCCCCAAACCCTCGGTTCTCTTTCACTTTGCTACGTAACATTAGTATCATACATTCGCAAACGCGAATGACACTGGTAACCGTGTTAAGAGGAATTTATTTTTATTTTCCGTACAGTGATGTTTTTTTAGTTTTTTTTTTTTTGGGAATTTTTATCCCACAGAGCACTTAAATTAAAAAAGAGGAATGTCCTCCTTGACCCCGGTCACCTTTGAGGACCGTATTTTAACCTCGTCCGAATCTCAAAAAAAAAAAAAAAAAAAATCTGGTTATTCAAAAATGAATCCCCCCTCCGGAGAATTAATTCCTCGAGCTGAGATAGAGCGAATACAGAAACGCAACCGAAGCAAAACATTGTCAACGTCAAAACCAACACCAATAACAACAAAGTCGTCCCTCGGGATCTGCATCATCCTTCGAGAAAATCATTTGTATAAAAATGTCCCTTGTACACTTTTATACAAATGGCAGCTCCGCGATTCGGTAAAGGGAGGGAGGGGAGGGGGGGGGGAATAAAAGAAATGGGGAGCGAAGAAGAGAGAGACGAGAGCGGCGCCCGTCTCGGGATGCGCCACCGACGGAGGGAAACCGAGAAGAGTGGAATGGGGAAGGAGGGGGTGGAGGCGCCGAGGGGGGGAGGGGGTTTGAGATGCTTGTTAAAAATATTTGCGCGGTGTCTCGCATCGTCGTCGTCGTCGTCGTCGTCGTCGTCGGGGTGGGATGAGAGGACGGAGTCGAACCCGAGGCGACATAAGCGATTGTGTACGAGCTGCTGGTTTTGCGCCACCACTACACGCGCTCCTCGTGTGACGCGCGCGCACGCGACGAGTCTTCCCAGTTTCCCTCGTGTAGTATCCAACACCGCGCGCGTACGGCGCAGCACAGCGCGACTCTGGTCTAGACGCTAGACCGGAGCCGCGCGGAGGGCGATACAACCCCGTGCATGACGCATTCTTCGTCAACTCCCTTTTTTTTTCCGACAAATTGTCATCATTTTTATTAGAGAAACCTCAAAAAAGAAATAAATGAGCAAATTAAATACCAATCCAATATAACTTAAACCCAATTAGCCTTATTATTTATCATTTAATTACTATTATGATTAATAATAGTTATATATACATTACACACTATAGTATTTGATTTGATTTTATTTTTGAAATTGCCACGAATTTTTGGTTTGATGTAATATTATCACTGTATATATACAGTATATATATATAGTGATAATAGTTATCTTTGGGTGTCCTAATACACCCAAATATGAATTATTAATATTACTATTATTATTATTATTATTATTATTATTAATTAGTAGTAGTAGTAGTAGTAAAAGAGTTTATTGACAATACATTATGTTTTTTTTTGCGGTACAAGATTCTTCAAACTATGTCTACTATTTTTTACAATAATCGTATTGCCAATAGGCCCCAATATTAATTATTATGAATTATTTATTATTTTGATCCAATCTAACTTACCGACGGAAAAATAATAATAAAAAAAATATTCTCAACCCTCGTTTGAAGGCGAATGCCTCGTGCGTCGCAAACACTTGGCGCGCGCCAATTTCCACCAATGACGGCGACGACGGCGGCGGCGGACGTTCGCCTAGCCCAGTTCGACGAGACACCGGCAGAATCGCTCGTACGCGAAACGGATATGGAGGGTCGAACGCTCTCTCACCCTGCAGCTCGCGTTTGTTGTATATAAGTATATAACCGGAGCGTAGTAGCCCCCCCCCCCCCTAGAGTCACCCTACTCCCTCCCTCCCTCCCTCATCCCTGTCCGTCCGTCCGCCTCCCCCTCCCCCCCCCCCTCCTCCTCCTCCCGTTCCCGCCGCCGAAGCCGCGGGCGCCCCCGGAGCATAGATACAATAAATGGCGTCAAGATCCGCGTCGCCACGACCTGGCGCGCCGGTTGTCGCGAGAATCCGCGCGCGCGGAGTCGTCGCGGCTACGCCGCCGACGCCGACGCCGCTCGCCGCCGGCCAACCCTTACAAATAGGGGTTGCGCGTCCGCCACGCGACCAGTCACCGCGCGGCACAGAGACGCGGCCACTGCACTCACTTCTCGGCTGCACCACTCGGCCCTTTTTCTATATCTATTTGTCTCTTCATTCGTTGTCCACACTTTTATTCACAGCACAGTTTTTGTTTTTTTTTCTCGTGGAAATTTAGGGAGGGAAAAGGGCACCAAGGGCACTGAGGTTGTTTGAGGGTCGAAAGGATATTTTTTTTGGTGCACGCGTTTCCTATTATTGAACACGATGAGGAAATTGACACGTGAATGAGGAAATTGAGGAAAAATTGTTGAGTCAGTTGATGAATAAGGAAATTTGAGAGGAATTGGAGGATTGTTGTTGTTGGGGTTGATGGGGTTGTTGGGGTTGTTGTGAAGAAGACAGTGAAGGT
Source organism: Itoplectis maculator (assembly GCA_964034905.1). Lineage (NCBI taxonomy): Eukaryota > Metazoa > Arthropoda > Insecta > Hymenoptera > Ichneumonidae > Itoplectis > Itoplectis maculator. The sequence continues at coordinate 261,749 of OZ035862.1, forward strand.
GCGCGATTGTGAGACTCGTAAGTAAAAAAATTAGCGAAAGCTGAGCTTTTTTTTTTTAAATAAAGGTGCTAGACATTTAAAAAAAAAAAAAATTGTTAGATTGTAGTCATTTTTTTTTATCAACCCTATAAAGCGCATTTTCCTCGTCTTATTGCTATTTTTATATATATTTGTTTTTTATTTTTTATTTTTTATTTACCAATCAGTTCGCTGATATCGCTTACAATTAATAGATTTCATAGTCTCACTCGACATTTTTTTAATTCGACCCATCTCCGAGTTTCGCCCAACCGCCGTCATCCCAATCTTCGCGCGGGTCGCGAGGCGCATGCGCAGTCAGAAAATTCGCGCGCGGTGTTCAACAAGTGCCTTGCGTTGCGCGCGCATCTCCACTCAGTTCACCAAAAGACCCGCCTGCCCTCCGCGGAAAGTGCGTCCGAAAAATCGTCGGCAATCCGAATAATCGGAGCCGCCCACCGTCATCGAGCGTAATAAAAGGCGCCTCGCCTTTTATTACCTTCCCTCATGAAGAGACGGGAAGAGGGAAAAATAATCGCGCGGGTTACGAGAGACGCCCGAAGAGCGTGCGGCAATCTGCGCGGATAGCCGCTGATTATAGTTTCGTATATACGTAAGTCATCGTTAGGAGGGTGGAGAGGGAGGAGAGGAGAGGGGAGGGGAGGAGGAGGAAGGAGACGGCGGCGCTGTCGGTGTTTTGGGCAAATTGGCAGGCGCCCCAAAGGATCGAACGCGTATGGACAAAAAGGAAGGGGAAAGAGGGGAACCCCCCCCCCCCCTCCTCTCTCCTGTCGGGAGGACACCGAAAACGGCCGAAGTGTTGCAGGAATCGCGGCGCTCGGAGCCCGATCGCTCGGGTGGCGCTCGCGGACGTCGCTGCTGCTGCCGTCGGCAGCTGCGAGATCGCTCAAGACCAGCGTCGGAGCCGTCGGCGGGCGCCGCGGACCGCTGGCGCCTGTTTCGAACGCCGTACGCGCACCCAATGCCAGTGGTTCTACCCCCTCTCCCCCCTCTCCTCCCCGCCGAGACGAGTCCGCAGGCGCCGCCGCAGACGTCGGAGTTTCTTATCCCCTCTCCCCTCTCCCCTCCCCCTCCGCCCCCCTTCGAAGAGCTGCCGAGCGCGCCGTCTTTATTCGGGCCCTCGCCGAGCGCGCATTTTTCGCCGGACGCTTATGGTCGGTGTCGTCGCGTCTGGAGGATTTCCTGCTGCTGCTGTCCACGTAACGAAAAGTAGCGGAGGGAGTAGCGAAATGGTAGCGATAGCGTTGCTTTTTTTTATTTACTGGAGAAAATTTTGATGGGTGTCAGTAGGTTTGAAAAAAAAATAAAAATAAAAAAATAAAAATAAAAGTATTTGACCTATGTCCGTCTCCGGTTTGTTTAGTCAGGTTACCCAAAGGCTGAATACAATTTTGTTTTCCTAGACACCACTTTTTTTACGCGATTTAAAAACTTTGCGATTGCAAAAACGAGACGCAAAGCTCTCGTCAAGCGGAAAAAAATTCCCGCCCGGTATTCGCTGAGAAATTTCGAGTGGCCCCATGCGCGAAGAATTTTCTCGCAGTCGATTGCGTCGCCGGCTTCCGCGAAATGATAATTATATTCAATAAACAATCGTTAAATATGCAGGTTAGATAAACACGCGAGAGGCACTTGAGTGGCGCGCGCGAGAGAGAGAAGCTCGACGCGCGACGGCGATTGGTACACGCGGGGCTTTCTATTTAGTTAGCGCTCGCCGCGTCGTTGCGCCGACGACGTGCGCGATATATGCGCTTGACATAATATTCCTCGAATTCCAATTGCGCGCCGCCGCCGGCTGCGGGCTCGGCTGGTACGAGCAGCATTTTTGAGGCGTTCCGTGCGTCTAGACTGCGGTTGAGACTTCAGTCGGTCGGACGCAGGTCCGAAATTCAATATTTTCTAATAAATTAAAATAACGCGTATAAAAAAAAATTGATACAAAAAAATTGACTTATAAAGAATTTTTCAGCAGACGAGAAAAAGCCAACGTAAAGTCAGAATTCGCATCAGCGTCTCAGTCAGGACACAAGAAGACCGAATTAATTTCCCTTTATCAATATTTTCTAATAAATAAAAATAACGCGTATAAAAAAAAATTCATACAAAAAAAATCCGACTTATATAGAATTTTGTAGCAGACAAGAAAAAGTCAACGTAAAGTAAAAATTGGCACCAACATCTAAATCAGTTCACGAGAAGACCAAATTAATTCCTAAAAGAAAAAAAATTATATAAAAAATAATGCGACTTATAAATTTTCATCAGACAAAAAAAGCCAACTTAAAGTAAGAATTAGCACCAACATCGAATTCAGTCCACGTTGACCGTATTAATTTCTCTTTTAACAGTCGGCGCCTTCGCCGCAGCCGCCTTCTCTCGATGACCATATTTTTTAGGCGTTCCAGGCGCGTCTAGACAGCAGTCTAAGACTCCGACGCAGGTCCGAAACGGAAATCGCGCGCACCTCGGTTTCTCCTCGGCTGTGTTTTCCAACGAAGGAAAATAACGCGGCAGCTGTGTTCGGCTCTGGTGGAGGGGGAGGGGGGGGGGGGGGGAGTGACGAGAGCGAACTAGCGAAGAGACTGAGAAGGCGGGAAGGAGGGAGAGGAAGGGGGATACTTATGTAGCGCCCTCGTCGTGCGGCTTTCCGTCAACTCGCCGCGCTCGCTATAACCGAGGCGCGTGAACAATGTGCGAACGACACACGAGGCGAGGCGGCCAGCGACGACGAGGGGTCACACCAGCCCCGACACCCGGCCGACCGCCAGACGCCAGCGATGAATCAGATTCGTCGCGGAAAAACAACTGCGCCCCGAGCATACCGCATCGTTTTAATAGTCGAGCGATGTGTCTGTAACTTTGTGTGTGTCGGTTTGTCGCCGCCGCCGCCGTCGTCCGACACTCGCGACGATCTAATGGACAGCGGGACAAGGAGGGGGGAGGGGCAGAATTATAGCGTTTTGAGGATAATTAATTTTTGCTCTCTCGCTACTGTTTCTTTGACGTTCGAAATCGCATAAATAAATTTCGTTGGATACACAACCTCTGTCATTTTTATTTTGATGATAAAAAAAATGTGTCTTTGCATAGAAAAAAAATCGCGACGTCCGTACCATTTTTATTTTCATAATAAAAAAATATAAATAAAGTAAAATACATAAAAAATACAATAAATTGAATATTGCAATAAAATAATAATAATAATAATATTGAATATTGAATAATGAATTGAATATTGCACGAAAAAAAACCAATTGTCGCGTTTTTCTCGAACTGCGGCCAAAAGAATTGATCTCGCGTAACCGAAACGTAAACACAACGTCGTTTGTGGACCGCGGCGACGTTAGTGGCATTCTCAATCGTTGGCAGCGGCGATAACCGGGCTCGGGGCCGGTTGAGGCCGTAGCTTATCGAATTCACGCGGCGGCCGGCGAGACAGCGGCCGTAAATCCGCCGAGAGCGCAGCCGCGGCAGCATAGGCGGTGGGTGCGCGATCGAGTTGCGCGTGTATACCGGTCGCAGCAATAAAGATCATTCTCAAAGGAACTCGAGGTATTTTCGCGCACGCGCGCGGCGCCAACTATCCACTCGCGGGTTGGGAGGGGCGGGGAGGGGAGGGAGGGGAAGAGGGAGGAAGGGGGGGGGGGGGAGACACGACAGCCAGGAGAGTTTTACGATATTCGGTAATGAATCGTGAGAAGCGTGGACGTCGTGTCGACGGACATTGTGGCTATGTTCACGCCGCGTGTCATATCAGATTTTTTTTTTTTTTTTTTTTTTTCAGGCATGTTAGAAAAATACCAAATACATCATCTAGAAAATACAAAATAATATACAAAATAAAAAACTATACAAAATAATAAACTAAAACTAAAACTAGAGAGAGAGAGAGAGACAGAGAGACAGAAAAAATTCACTCGGAGGCCGCGTTCGGATTATCGTCGTTCGCCCGATCGCGAAGGAAGCCCAGAAAGAGAAAGAGAAAACGCGCAGTCGATTGTAATACCTCGTAGGAAGCGGTCATTACAAAATGGCATCCCGAACGCGCCTCGGCGCGACCGACGAGTTTTCTAAAATTAGCCAATTTATGATCGTCGTCTCTTTCCGCGACTGCCTACGAATGGCTCTCTTTTTTTGCTTTTCTTTTTTCTCACTCCTCCGACCCCTTCGCCGTTTCATCGGACGTATCGCTGCATCGCTCTGGGCGTTCTGCGCCATATATCCATCTCTCGTTCGCCGTCTCGGTTTATCTTTATCCACCGGTCTTTCTCCTCTCCAAGCGCGATAGTCCGCTGTCTTTCTCTCTCTCTCTCGCTCTCGGTCGTTCGCTCTCGTCGTCCACTATTGCAATACCATGCGCGCATTCCAGTCCGCGGAGGCGCCATCCGCGTGCACACACCGCCCGCCGCCCGTTCACTCGCGCACCGACATCGACGCGCGCAGGTCCGCGCTGCGTGTGTGTGCGCGCATGCGCATGCGCCGACGCGAGAATCGCCGAACCGTTGTGTGTGCGCGCGCAGCAGAGACACCGAGCATCGCCGATTCGTCGGTGCGAACGCACACGGAGACGCACGAACGTCACCGACTCGCGTATGCGCGCGCATACGAAGACAGGAGAATCGCGTGTGCGCGCGCATACGAAGACAGGAGAGTCGCGTGTGCGCGCGCATACGAAGACAGGAGAGTCGCGTGTGCGCGCGCATACGAAGACAGGAGAGTCGCGTGTGCGCGCGCATACAAAGACAGGAGCGTTGCGTGTGCGCGCGCATACGAAGACGCACGACTCGCGTGTGTGCGTGCGCATACTAAGACCGGAGCGTCGCCGAATGTGCACGAACACACACGAAGACCCACGAGAGTCACCGATTCGCGTACGTGCGCGCGCAGCACACACACAGACGCGTCGGGGTAACCCAACCGTCGCCGACGCTTTCGCGCGCGCGCACCGAGAGACACAAATAGATTGTAAATGTAGGCGCCATTAGTGTTGTGTTTCGGAACTCAGGTTCGGCGCGCCGCGTACACACGACGTGTGTACCGCGCGGCGGCGGCGCCGGGCGAGTACTCGCGCGCGGTGCGCGAAAGTCGCTGTATTAATTAGTCTCGTCTAAATTTACGACATTGACCAACGACGTCGTAGCACGACGATGACGACGGGAAGCGCCTTTGGCCGACGGAAACGCAACAAAAGTATCTCGAGCCAGTAGCGCCGGCGCAGCTGCTATTTTTTTTTTTTTATTGCTTCGGCCAATCGCCGGCGCCGGTTACGCGAAAGCATGAATCTCTCGTCGCCGTCGCTGCTGCTGTTGCTGCTGCTATTGCTGCCGGTTCGCGGCTCTCGCATAACTCGGCTATTTTCCAGTCGCTGCCGACATTGTAGAGACAGAGGAGAAAGAGAGAGAAGGAGAGGTTATGTCGTTGGTATGTGCAGCGGACGCTGAGACATTCCGCGGCGTGCGGGACTTTCCGGGATTTTTTTGAAAAGAGAAATTTACAAAAATGCGGAAAAATGTAAAAAAAACTTACAAAAAATTATAAATTAATCTGGTTGAATGTATCTACAGGACTATTTAATTTACGCACTTCGTCGACCTTATTATCCTGTTTTTTTATTATTTCTTTTTACCACATAGGAATAATAATAAGATTAGCCAGTGTAAGAGGAACCCCTTTACCGATTTTTTTTTTTTTTTCGATTTTACCAAGTTTAAAAGCCCTATCCGATGGCAATTTTACCGCTGACTCCAAAAAATCACAGATGTTTGCCCGAAAAATCGACAATTCGAGGATAAAATCGCAAAAAACATTTTTTTTCTGACAAATTGCCAAACTTCCGAAATCGACAACAATGGTTGCTCCCAAAATTTTCAATACAAGACTCGAGTCCAAATAAAAAAAATATCGCATTTCCGGCGCCTCGAAAAAATTTCATAATTTCGAAAACTAAAAAGGCATCGACAACCGATGGAAATTCCGGTGTACAAGATTTTTTTACGCGCGCGTCACACGACGGAAAGGATTTACAAGTGGCAACGCGTGACGGGCGTGCAGAGTGTCGCGTAACGAGAATAAATATAGCTGCGGCGGCGGCGGCGACGACGAGAGAACGCGTCTGTTGGGTGAAAACGACGAGGGCAGCGCGCGTCGAGTCTCTCGGTGAGATATCTCAGCGATCTCGCGCGAGAGGCGCCGTCCCCGGGTGCGGACAATGCGCCGGGCGACTTTTCTCCCTTTGTGCGCACGCTCCGCTGCTGTCCGAGCGGCTGAGTAAAACGCAGTAGCGCGATACATCGGTGACCCCCCCTTAGAGCAGGGCGGCGCTCGTGCCACGCGCATCGCTCGCCGATCTATCGCGCCGGTTGATCGTCGGCCCGCGACGCTCATTGGCGAAGCCAATCCCCCCTCTCCCCTGACGTGCGCGCGACATCTCGGCCAAAATTTGCCTCGAAATACGCGTCAACTGCGGTATGGAACGTTGACCCCGAACGCTCGGCGCCGACAGTGGCGCCGTCGACTGACCAATGACTATCGGAGACATACCTATACATGTACTATATATATGACCGTCACTACGTATTTTTTATGGCGCATTTAAAAATTTTGGCATTGTCATATTAATAAAAAAACTGGGTTATTAAAAAAGAAGCGTTCATTGGCGAAAAAAAAAATGATATGGCTGAGATGCATGAGTTTTTTTTTGCGCATTTAAGTTTTTGGTATAGTGAGATTAATAAAAATCTGGGTTATTAATAAAAAGGATTTTGCATTCATTGGCTGAAAAAAATGTTATGGCTGAGGTGCATGAATTTTTTTTTGCGCATGTAGGTTTTTGGTATAGTCATATTAATAAAAATCTGGGTTATTAAAAAAAAAGGGATTTTGCGTTAATTGGCGAAAAAAATTGTTACGGCTGATTTGTGCATGAGCATTTCGAGTATGCTTTGAAATTGCAAAATGCAAAATGCACACAAAGATTGCGCACTCCGAGAGTTCAGCTATGCTACATAATCAACTCGTAAATCTGTCTATGGACGGAGATAACGGGCGGCGAATGGAATTACTGGCGGCTTCGGCGCTGATGCGCAGCTTTCTTTAGGCCTCTTCGTCATCCTGACACTTTGACACTGTTCTCGGTAATATATCTGTTTATTATTTCGCTCGCGTTCGCCTGACAATGATTTACACGCTTTTCTAGCTTAAAACCATCGAATGAAAAAGTATTCAAAACATTCGCACAAAACACTAATTAAATTATAATAGAACCATCGAATGAAAAATTATTAAAACATCCACTTATACTAATAATTCAATTATAATACACATGAAAATGTTAGTTCAGATTGTTGCGAATAAAATCTCGAGCCGAGCGAAATTCCCGAAGCGCGCGCTTCGAAAAATTCAAAATAGCCCGCGCAAAGACTCCGTAGATCTCAGCGGCGGCGCTGACGATCGAGGTCACTCTTTGCGCGCGCTTCTTCCCCCACTTTCGCCAACTCCACCGCTGCTGTATTTTTTCGCTGGTGTCGACAGCGCCGCTAGCGTCGATCCGCGAAAGCTGCGCAGCGTCGGCGGCGCGCGCGGCCATGTTTAACGAGCTGCTCCCTTGTGTGTTTAGTATGCTGCGGTCGGTGTTACGGCGCGCTGCGATGACCACGACGACCACGGCGGCGGCCACCAGGATCGACATCACGACGACCGCCAGTCCATCCACATCCGACGGATCGTTCGGTCGGACCGTTCTGCTATCCGTCATCGACATCATCAACTCGTAAAGCGTCGAGGAAAACCAACAAAAAAAAACAACAAATTCCAACTCAAGCTTCAACGAAAAAATCTGTCAAAAAAAAGAGTGACACATAAGTGGCGCCAGAATCGTGCTTCATCCTCGGCGCCTGTCACCGTTTTCCATTCGAGGCTCTCCGACCAATCACAGACGCTCAAAAAATAATCCTCAGTTTCGTCGGAAACACTGCTGCAAAAAAAATCACATCCACCAGTCGCTCGAATCCTCTCTGCTTGACTTTCCCTTCGACCCATTCGACTCATCGGTGGAAATTGACACTGGCATTAAAATCACGAAAAAAAAAACTAAAAAATGACTTAGAAACTCGAAGTCATTATTATACTCAAATCTCAAGTCTCCCAACTTTCTCAAAAGAAACTATTCTGCCAGACTTACCCTTCGACCCATTCGACTCATCGGTGGAAATTAACACTGCATTAAAATCACGAAAAAAAAAAACTAAAAAAAGACTTAGAAACTCGAAGTCATTATTATACTCAAATCTCGAGATTTCCCAACTATCTCAAAACGATTCGTATATCTCGCACACAGAGCAGCAAAAGCAGCAGCGTCGCTGTAGTCACGGAGGAGAATTGAGCATCACCGTAGCTCGCGTCTCGGCGATAGCGTCGAAAAGTATCAGTTAAATCGTCGGAAAGCGAGGAGAGACTCGTCCCGAGTCCGTCCGAGAGCAGCAGCAGCGGCAGCAGCAGCAGCCGAGCACGTCGTAGTCGTGGCGCGGCGATTTCAAGAATGTGACAGTGCGCTCCCTCACGGTCGCTCGGGCAAAATCCGCGTCCGCGACGAACCCGACGAGGTCAACGCAGCGGCGGCGGCGGCGACGGCGGCAGCAGCGGCGGCGACGGTGGAGAGGTGGCAGTAGTAGACGACTCGCGGAGCTCGTAGCACAGTGGCAGAGTGTCGCGGAGCGTCGACGAAGAAGGAGCGCCTGGCGCACAGACCACACCAACAGTAGTCTCCGGCAAAGCAACGAAACCTCTTCCACCAAAGTTTGTCCGCAAACGAACCAAAAAACGTGGAAGTTCGCGACTGCGACGCTCAGACCGCGCCAATAAAGCAAAAGAAGTGAAGTAAAAAAAAATCCCACATTCGGAAAAGACGGATGACGAGGGACGTGGGAAGCCGAAAATCCGTGAGGATCGAAATTTCGCGCACGGGTTATGGGATAAATAATGTCAATCGGTGCTAGCGTCGAAGGGACGAGGAGCGGCTGTGTTTATCGTGGAAATTCGGTGTTATGTGGTGCCAAAGGGCCGGCGGCACTGAGAGCGCCGGTGGTGGCAGTGGCAGTGGCAGTGGCGACGGCACCAGCGGCCCCGAGCACCGTCCAAGCAGCAGCAGCAGCAGCAGCAGCAACAGCAACAAATCGCGAAAGAGCAGCTACAGCAGCAACAGCGGCGGTGGCGGCGGCGGCGGCAACACGAGCAAAGACAGCAGCGAGAACGACAGCAACAGCAGCAGCAACACCAGCGGCAACAGGAATAACCGCGGTAACAGCGGCAGCGTCAAGAACGGCGGCGAAGACGGCGACGAGGAGCAACGAAGAAGAAGCAGCAGCAGCATCAGCAGCAGCGTCCGAGTCCTCGTGCTACCGCGGCCCGGTGCTTCTGTCCCACACGCTCTCGCCACGAGCCCCGCGCTATCTTCTCTCCTAGTTACGTCTATAGTCTAGTAATAGTCGAGAGCGAGAGAGCGAAAGAACTCGAAAGAGGGAGAGAGAGAGATTGAAAAAAGACAGAGACAGTGGTGAGCGCGCGGCCCGCGCTTTTAATCTGTGCCCTCCCCTCTTGCCCCCCTTCCCCCCCTCCGCCACCGGGCGCCTGGCCCCTGTCAGCGGAAAAGTGTAAGTGTGGCCCAATATACGTCTCTCCGAGCGAGGAGCACTGTGTCTCAGTGGTCGACCCGCTCAGTGTGTGTCTTGTGTGCCCTCGGTGTGTGTGTGTCCTGCGTGGCCACCCGGTGTGTGTTGGTGTGCGTGCGCGTGTGTCCGGATCTCGTCGTCGGCGGCTCGATCGATCGATAGATCGATCGATTGTCACAATTCGCCCGGTGGTTTCAAAGTGCGCGCGGCGACGACGACGGCGACGACGACGACGACGGCGGCGGGAGATTAGTGGTGGTGGTGGTGGCGGTGGATTCGTCGTCAGTGGTGGTGGTGGCGGTGGCAGTGTGCCTGCTGCGCCGCGTGTGGAAAACGAGAGAGTGTAAGAGAGAGAAAGAGAAAGAGAGAGACAGAAAAAGTGAGGAGATAGAGGAGAAGTGAGACGGAGATATTGTTTGTGGAGAGGCGCCGCACGCTCGCCACTCGGCTCCTCGTAGTCAGGGCCTTCTTCACTCGGCCTGTACAGCCCCCCTCCCACCCTCCCCCCTCCTCTCGCCATACGTGCGCGATCCTAGCGTGTGTGTATCTGCTTCACGGCGCTCACACAGCGACCTCTGTGTGTGTTTGTGTGCGAGAGAGTATAGCGCGCTGAGGTGGTGCGCGCCGCCTTGCGTTGCCGCTGCCGCCGCCGCCGTCGCTGCTACTCTCCGCGAGTGTAGAGCAACACAGCTCCCTCCTCCCCGCTGCCCCCGGGCCCCCCTGTGCCTCTCCTCCCCTCCTCCCCAGCGAGCTCTCTCGGCCCGCGTCGCGCTGCTGGCTGGCTGGCTTTTTGAGGTCGTCGTACGCTCGCGCCGCGATCGACGACTACGAGGACGCTCGCGAATCTCCCCGCGTGCGCCGCCGCCCCGCGCGACGTGTGTATACTATACAACACAGATATACACACGGCACACACATACACAGCCCCGGAGACTCTCTGCTACGAAGCCCACGAAGCGAGGGAACGTACGTGGACGTCGGGAGTCCGGAGAGGCTGTGGCCGCCACCGCCGGGAGGTTCAGCGGCTAACGACGAACGCGCGCGGGACGTGCGCGAAAACGCAAACGCGCCCGCAGCAGCGGCAACAGCAGCAGCAGCAGCAGCAGCAGCAGCCGCCTCGAACAGTCAGCAGTCACACACTATTTCGAGAGCGCGCGGCCGAGATCGCGAGATCCGCTGAGACGCAATCATCTCTCGCGGCGCTCTCTCGCCTTGCCTGTGCCTGCCTTGTGCCTTGCCTTTTGCCTCGCCTCGAATCGCCAACGACGAGAAACACTCGTCGACCACATTACACGCACACGTGTGTACGTATATGTATATATAAACGCACACTGTGATATATATACCATACAGAGGCGACACACGTTGAGATACAAAGACAAAGAGGGAGAGATATACGCACACGCGTTACGCTGTTTATAGTCTATAAACGCGGCGCCGTCGTATACTGCAAAGAAGAAGAGGAGGAGGAGAAAGAGAGGAGGAAGAGAGAAGCAAGGAGGGAAGGAAAGAGGGAGCAAATCGCCCGACAACAAAAGACCAAAGACGCGTGTGCACCCTCCTCTCTCGCTGGCGAGGCCGAGCTGGTGCATCGCGCCGTCATCGTCATCATCATCGACGTTGCGGTCGTGGCGACAGGCCGCGCGATAATTGATAAGCGCGGCCCGCGTCGCGCGCGCTGGACGCAGCAGCAGCGGCGGCGGCAGCAGCAGCCGGTGGACGCAGCTCGAGTCGCGGCAAAGTCGAAAAGTACTGGCCCCCAAATGCGCAACCGGCAAATCCTGTTTCATGTTCATGTTCCGGAGCAAACGGGCGCTGCTAACTAGACGTCTACTAAAGGCCAAGGTCCGCGGGGAGCATGAAACCGAGTGTGAGACTCAAGAGGACACGTTTGCACGCTACAACGTCCCGAGTCCGAGCAACGGATCGACGACGACTACAACGACAACAACAGCAGCGGCGGCAGCAGCAGCAGCGGCAACAGCGACGAGCGCGACGCGGATCGGAGCTTTCGGTTGCGAGGCTCGGGGTCCGACTACGCGAGCCCGACAACAGCAACAACAGCAGCAACAGCAACAACAACAACAACAGCGCTCGGCGGTGACGACTGGCAATCGCGGCGCCTCGGTCGCCAACAGATTTCATCAGGGCTGCTGCGGCGGCGATTTGTCCCACGATGAGGACGACGAGGGACACGACAAGTTGCATCGTCATCAGCAACAACAGCAACAGCAGCAGCAGCAACGGAATCATCCGAATCGGCTGACCAGGTGCAAGGAGCTGCTCAAGTCCCTCAAGGAGAATCAACTGGAGATGCTGGTGAACGTGGTCGAGTGTTACGGCGCCGACTTCGGCTCCTGCGTTCTCGTGCCCCGCAAACAGATGAGCCCCTGTCGTCTATCGCCCGCGAAGCATCGCTCGCCGCCCGCGTCGCCCGGCGTCTGTCACGCGCAGAAGCAACAGCAGCAGCAGCAGCAACACGACCACGCGGTCCAGTGCAACAGGCATCAGCGCTACGGTCTCGCGTCCGTCCTCCACGACAATCCGACCCGTCGGATCCCGCATCGTCATCTGCTGCGCTCGCGCCGTCATCACGGCGCGTCGAGATGCTCTCGATGCGTCGCTTCTCACGGCGGCGGCAACGAGGATCAGCAGCGGAATCGCGATGACTTCGGTTGCTCGACGGACGAGGATCTGATCGTCGAGACACGCGACAATGAGATGAATCTTCGGGTCGTGGACACGACGAGGAGCGCCAGCGCGGGATACGCGATCGAGGATCTGAGGCACGATCAGCCGGCGTGGAGCGAGGATTCGACGGTCGGAGGAGGCTTGGGTCAACCGGGCGAGGCGTGCGGTTCCAGGCCCGAGAGAGATCGCTGCAGAAGGAGCTGCTGCTGCGGAAAAATCGGTCGGGCTTCGGCAGCGGTGACGGCGAAGACCTCGAGAAAGAGAAGAGACTCGCCGACGGGCGGCGGCGGCGCCGACGCGTCGAGCTCCGACTCCGGCGTCGACGGACCCCTCGACGATCCGCATCTGCTGTCGTGTCAGATATGGCGATGGCCGGATCTCGAGAGCTCGTCCGAACTCAAGAAACTTCCAGTCTGTCATTCCGCTAAAGATCCCGTTTACGTGTGCTGCAATCCCTATCACTGGAGTCGGCTCTGCAAACCCGGTGAGTCCTGCCGCTTATTTGGTTTTTGTTATTGCGACAAATTATTAAGTATAAAAGATTTTATGAACAAAATCTGACTCTTTATAAGTCAGTAAAAAAAGGCTGTTCATCTTAGCTCGATGAAAATATACCTGCAGTTAACAAGTGGATAATAAATGTATTGGACCGAGCATAAAGCACCCATTCGACTGGTGTGAAGTGACAGACCTGCCATAAACAGTTACGAAAAGGCTATTCCAATGATCGTCACAGTCCCCCCAATTCGTCGACCCTTAGATCGTCTAACAGTAGGCGCCGCGTATTGTGTCGGGAGCGAGTATTGTGTTCGAGGCGTTTCACGCCACTTCGAATGGTCGAAGGACCATTTATGACATCATTATTGAAAGCTTAGTCCCGGGACTTAACATAATTGGATAAATTTGCCGGCTGCACCCGACTCTCGGTTTACCGAACTGCCAGGCGTTTCTAAAGGCGCGTGTGTCATTCCGGTGACGGCACCGCCCCTTCGGCTGAGCCCGTCAATATCGATCGAGTAAGTTGACGGGATTTAGGCTTCGCTCGGTGTCAACGGAGATCGCGACGACTTGGGGAGAAAAATTTGAGAAGGGTTCGAGTGACAAACGTTTTTGGTGAACTACTCGGACATGCAGCATCTCACGAAAAATCGATGGTCCCGATGATCAATCGTCTCCAGAATTATGAAGCTTCTTTTGTTCACCTTTCATCAGCCTTAAACCCCCCAAAACCAATTTAAAAAAATAACGAACCTCCACTAATCTCAATTTGGAAACCACTGCAACATCTCCAACTACGATTTTCCATTGACCTTTATCCAAGTTACGGACACCTGATCCCCTCGTCGCAATGTCACCCCATCTGCGAACGTGAAAACGATAACGATTCTCGTCCTTGTAACATCGGTGATCTCACGGAAAGCTCTTAAGGCGGTTATCAGCCGTCTCTCCGGTCGTCGCGGAGGGATCGTAAAAGGGGCTAGAGAGACGGAGAGAAGAAGAGACACAGAGCGGGAAGGACAAGGGGACATGTGCATGAATGCGCCGTGGCGAACCGGCCGGCAGGCGGGCAGACAGTCGGCGTCTCGGAAGCGAAGGGGGCGCAAAGGGGGTACGGAGGGGGCCCGAGGAGGCGGAGGAGGCGACGGCGGGGGAGCAGCGAGAGCGGTGTATCCGCGGCGGTGAGCGCGCCGCAGCGACAGGCGCCAGTGCACTTTACGTAACGCACTCCCGGCTATCGTTTAACCCGTTTGTCACGTTCTCCACGCCCGGTTAGCTCCTAGCGTCCGAGCTGCTGGTACCCACCGGCTAGTGGCGAGCCCCCCCTCAGCCCCCTCTTTCCCCTGCGCCATAAACGCGCACCAAACGCGCTCCCGACGTCCGGTCCCTCGACGCATGCGACTCCAGCCCGCAGCCACCAGGTACATCGTCTCGGCACCGACACCAGGCGATCGCAGTGTTGGTGGCCGGCCGAGACGAGGTCTCCCGTCTCTCTCTCTCTTTCTCTCGAGACCAGACGCCACCGCTTTCAAGCGGCGCGTCCGCTGTAAATCGTGCGATACTCACCCGGCGTGCAACCGATGGCACACACACCGGGATTCCTGCGGATTTCTTGGTGCACTTTACGAGCGAGAACTTAATTCACCGTTCCGGTATCGCGCGAGCGAAAGATCGGTTTTTTATCTGTGAAGTAAATTGGTGAAAAAAATTGTGGTGAACAAATGAATCTGAAGATTAAAAAATCCAAATCCATGTTAAGAGACTAAATAAAAGACACGTAATATTTGCGAAAATTATTAAAGCGTTAAATGCGTGATTAAAAAAATGAGTGTATCTCCGAGAATTTTTTTTTTCTCTGCACCGGTGGAGGACGTAAAAAAGACGCCAGCCTCTCCGCGCCGTCGGTGTCGAAATTAAAGGCGCCGCCGGGCGGAGCGCGCGGGAGATAACGGCTCGCGCGCGCGCGCGGAGAGTGCGGGCAGATAACGCTTCGCGTCACCTCGAAGCCGCCGACGTCGCGCCGACGTCCGACTACCAAACATCGCGCTGGCGCTGCACAACACGCAGTCCCCGAAGGCGTCGCGTCGGTGCGACGAGGACGGAGAGTGCAGTGGCGCTCGGCGAGCATGACAGCGATGGGCATGGCCGAGGGGGCCATGCCTGTGTGTGTGAGTGTTGCGACGGCGGCGACGGCGACGGTGGCGGCGGTGGCGGCGGCGCGCCGGCACTTGGCAATATGAATCTAAAAATACGCCGTATATTGGGCGAGAGCCGACGCGACGACGACGACGAAGAAGAAGCAGAAGAAGAAGAAGAGGAGGAGGAGGAAGACTACGACTACGACAACATCGAAGACCAGAGAAGCGAACGGCCCAACACGCAGCTCGACCAGCGGATACCAAACCATCCAGACCCACGAATATACACAAACGAGAACCACCAGCCATGTGCGAGTCTCAGAAATAAGGAAAAAATGTATATATGTATATATGTATATTTTATCTATATAATACACACTAAATATACACAAACGAAAACCACCAGCCATGTGCAAGAGGCGAGGAGAGGAGCAGGAGGCAAAACCGACTAGCCAGCCGTCTCGCCGGCGGCTTCGGCGCAGTCGCACGCGTCGCAGTAAAATACCAGAGGGGGGCGCTGGACCCCCGGGATCCTCATCCAGCTCTGTGTAGAAGTCTCCGGTGGACGTCGGCATGGTCTGAAATTCGCCGGTTACGCGCTGCGACGACGAGAGCGTCGAGGAGCGTCCAAGAACGTCCGAGACGAGGACGAAGCGCGAAGCACCGAAGAGAGGATATACGCAATATAGATATAGGTAGATATAGTTAGGTATAGTTAGATATAGATGTAGATATATGTATTTTATGTACATGCGTACGTGTATATATTATACATGCGCGCTCGTAGCTGGCGCGGGCAAGCGATGGCAGCGGCCGCCGCGGCGAGGGGGGGAACCCGGCCCGGCGCCGCTGCGTGTCACCGCTGGCGCCAGCTAATTGTCGAGGCCAGCCGGCGTTATGCCCGACGAGCAGCGCGCGGATCCCGAACGAACCGAGACGAACTCGGAGGAGCCGCTCGCGCCGCGCAACCAGTGAACGCTCAACCGGCGAGACGACGTCGTCGTCGTCGGCGCGCATACCAGCGGGAATGGCGCGCACACTGCGGCGCCTTCCAAACCCGGTTGCAGCGAGAGGGCGCAGGGATAGAGGGGGGGAAGAAAAACGAGCGTCCACGAAAGTCCATCTCGCTCGACCTTCCTCGCTTCCTGCAAACTCTGTCGGATCGTTTGCTCGTCCCGTGCGCACTGCCCACCGCCACTTTCCGTTCGGCGCTCTGTCATTTTCGAATTCCGCTACTCGTTGGCGCGACGGTGGCGACGCCGAGCGGAATAGGGACAACGGCGAGCGCGTCCCACGCGAGGGAAGGGGACTCGGGGAGTTGATAAGGGACTTAAGAGGAGGTCTCTGGTTCGTGATAAAAATATTTTATAAATTAGGATAGGCGAATGGTTTAAGGTTTAGTGGAAAAATAAAAGTTTGTCAGCATTTCGCGTGACAAAGTTTCTAGGGTCTGAACGTTGGACATTTTTTATGGTTCGGTGCACCGCACATAGGAAACGTATATCTCTCTTTCCGGGTATTTAATTTAAATGCGGTTTCCGCAAACTTCCGGCAAGCTTTTGCGTAGCATAAAATCCACTGCTTCACAGAAAGCGAATATATTTCTCCGTCAACCTAACCTAACTAACGAAAGAGCAATCGTGAACCCAGTAATTAAAAAAAAAGTTCTTAAAATGACGTCACCGGTAATTTAACCGGCGCAATTTGCGGCGGTCATTTTTCACGATCGCTAAGCAGGTCCCGCCGAGCGTTTGGGGGGGGGGGGGGGAGGGGGAGGGAGTCTGGCCAGACGGGGGGATATCTGGGGCTTCCCCCCCGCCCCTCCCCTCCTTCCCTTTGCGATGATACGCGCAAAAGAAGGAAAAAGTCTGTCGTCGAGAATACCGGTTTGGTTCGTCGACGAGAGTGAGACGAGGAAAAAAAAGAAGGACAGACAGACGCCGCGCAGCAGCAGCAGCGCCGGGTCCGAGAGCCGTCCGCGCGCCACAAGGAGCCAATAATAGAATATCCACTTTTGGTCTCGAACCTCCAACTCCGCCGCCGCGTAGCGCCACTCGCTCCCCCCTCTTCCCCCTCCCCCCGTTTCGTCCCAGCAGCCGATTAAGCCTCGTGCGCTTTTCAACCCGCAACCCGGGGAGGAGGGGAGGAGCCCTCCCCTCCTCCGATAGTTACTTCTGGGCAACTGGATCAGTGAACATTTTTTTTATTTATTTTTTGGCTGTATGTCAGTTGAGATGTGTTCGCCGGGACTGTGATCGATTCATTGGGATGGTGTAAAATTGTGCCTATGTTCGATGAAGATTTTTTTTTTTATTTTTTATTGGAGATTTGTTTGAACGAGGTTTTTATTGTTTCAGAATCGCCGCCACCCCCCTACTGCCTCATCCCCGACAGGCTAAGACCCGAAGGTGAGTCAGTGTCATAAATAAAATCAAATAAAAAAATAAGTCTTTTTTTTCGAGTCGATAAAAATAATTTATTTCCAATATTTTTCGGATATCGATTTGTGACGAGGAAAAAATGGATCATAAATATTGAATGACTAGAATTATTCGAAATTGCTGCAGAGTGACCGTCTCTGTATCCCCATATAAAAAATAATAACTATAATAACTAATAACAAAAAATAAAAAATAAATCTTGTCTTCGAACCCATCAAAATAATTTCCTACAAATATTTTATTTTTTCGAATATCGATTTGTGACGAAAAAAAAATAAATCATAAATATTGAATGACTAGAATCGTTCGAAATTGCTGCAGAGTGACCGTCTCTGTATCCCCGCGGACCTCTCGAAGGGCATCGACGTTCCTAACATTAGTCGCTGCGGATCGTGAGATACAACAGAATGTCAGATCTCGCGAAGTTGGCTATAACGCATCTTGACCGTCGTACACGAAACGAGTATATGATATATACACGATGCGCGCGGTAGGTAGGCAGAGAGAGAGAGAAAGAGAGGCAGAGAGGACAGGTACAGGATCGGCGCCGATGAGTCATCCCGACCGACGCGAGATTGTCCATCGAGGCGCGCAGGAATCGTGATCGGAATCGCGTTCGAGATATTCTTCATTGCCGATGGATCCTCGTCGTCGTCGTCGCCGTGGGACGCGACTTGCCAGCCTGAGTGAGAATTTTCCCCCCGATGACAATGCTCAATAACATTCATACGATATCGAATATAAAGCCGAACGCTGTCGCTGAATGCATAAAACGGTGCAGAATCGCGTCGGTGGTATGCAAAAACAATGACAATAAAGATACTGTAAAAAAGAAAAAAACGTGAAAAAAAAATTCTCGGATCCGAACGTCGCGATATATTTGATTTGCACTCTCGGAACGGACAGATTTGTTCTCTGCAGTCATCTTCGGTGACTCTCAGCCTCTCAGCGACGTTTCTCAACGCTGAAAAAAAAAAGATTTTTTAAGTCACATTAATTCCGCTATATAATTTTCGGTAATTTCTCATTTTGCGATCAGTGCCCAAAAATAAATCCTCAAATTTCCTAAAAAAAAAAAGAAATAATAATAATAATAATAATTTAAGTCACATTAATTCCGCTATTTATTTTCCGGTAATTTTACATCCGTCGTTCAATGCCCAAAAATAAATCCTCCAATTTTCCAAAAAAAAAAAAAGAATAATAATAATAATAATTTTTTAAGTCCCATTAATTCCGCTATTTATTTTCCAATAATTCCAAATTCGTCGTTCGCTGCCCAAAAATAAATCCTCCAATCTCCCAAAAAAAAATAAAAATAAAAATAATAATAATAATAATAATAATTTTTTAAGTCACATTAATTCCGCCATTTATTTTCCGGTAATTCCGCATCAGACGTTCAATGCCCAAAAATAAATCTTCCAATTTCCTAAAAAAAAAAAGAAAAAAAATAATAATAATAATTTTTTAAGTCACATTAATTTCGCTATTTATTTTCCGGTAATTCCAAATCAGCCGTTCGCTGCCCAAAAATAAATCCCCCTATTTCCCAGCGCGATTTTCACGCCTCGCGAAATCCTCCTGTAAGGAGTCCGGCGAAAAGCGTTGGCCCCGCCGACGCCGGTCGGATAAATATAGTCGGCGATAGCGTACACAGAGGAAATTCGAGGAACACCGCCGCCGCGCGGTCCACTGCGTCGTCGTCGGGGCGAAAGCGCCGCTCGCGGTGGAATAGAGAGAAAAATAAGAGAAAGAGAAACTCGGGGACGACAGGAAACGTTTCTCCCGCAGGAATGACGGAGCGTTGAGCTGAGGGCCAATGGAGGGAGGGGGGAGGGGGGGGGGATATGGAATTCGTAAAAGAATGCGACCGCGGTCCCGAAGCCCGGTGGCCGTGGGGCCCTGGACGGGGCCCGTCGAGGCCATCGGCAAGAGACCGGCCGATCCCCCCCCCCCCCCCCCCCCTTCCCCGATAGACCCGAAAATCCCGACGCTAGAAAAAAAAAGAGAAAAAAAAATAACGAGACGACGGCGACGACCATTCCTCCTGACATCATCCTCCTCTTTTAGTCAATGGATTCCGCTCCGCCGGCGGCGCCCTTTCCCTTTTCGTCGACGAGAGCAGCGTTCGCCCGGATTATTGTCTATATACTGAAGCGCGCGACCCAAACGCCACAGAGCTGAGGAAACACGTGACGCAATCGCTGCGAAACCGCGGAAAGAAATATTTCTATCGACGTAGAGTCGAATGGGAAACGGGTTTGGCGGCGCGATTATTGGCCATCGGTATCGTGATTAAGGAGAAATATTTGTAAAATATATTTGTTCGTGCGAAAAAAATAGTTTTTTTTTAGTGGATGGAAAACGCGGGAAAAATATTGATGAAATAAATTGTTTTGTAAAATATATTTGTAAAATATATTTCGCCTGTAATATATATTTCGAGATATTTTGCCTGGTTTTGACTGACGTCTTTGCGCACATTCTGTTTGCAGATCGCGCACCCAGCGAAAGCGGCCGAGATTATCATCGCTGCGCTATCGCGCCGAGTCCGCAGCCTCATTCCGGATCACTCACCACGAACGGCGAAGGTACGGCTGCTCATTAATTTTTTTTCATCGCTCTTACATAACAAACGCTCTTACAAAAAAAAAAAAAAAAAAAAAAAAAAAAAAAATCTCATTTCGTTAAAGTCAGCAAAATAAAATAAGGAAATGTTCCTTTTTTTCTGCGACCAATGCTCAAGTCTCAGCAAAATAAAATAAGGAAATGCTTTTTTTTTTTTTTTTGCGACCAATGCTCAAATCTTATCCGCGGCGGCTACTTCGACGTTCGGAATCGCATCCGACAGAGATAGCGATCTTCGAGATCGGTACAACGATCCCCAAAGGTGTCGTCACAGTGATGTAAAGTACCAAAAAAAAAGCAAAAAAAAAAGTCCCAACCCGTAGAATCGTCGTGAGGAAGTGCTCGGAGCGCTCTCGGGGATGCCACGAATCGTCGCGTCGCGTCGTCGCGAACCCGACGAGGCACCTCGGCCTGAATCAGGATTTCGCGGAACCCCCGAAACATATTTGGCGCCTCCCTCGGAGCGTCCGCGCTCTCTCTATCTGCGCCAGAGCGAGATAGAGAGCCCTCACCGCCGACCGCTCGGAACCAGAGACCAGAGAGAGAGTGAGACACGAGACTCGCCGCTTGCCAGCTTCGCCCGTGCAAAGAAACTCAGCTCTCAGTAGCGAAGAGGAGAGAAACGAGGAACCCGAAGAAAATGCGAAAGAGAGACAGAGAGACTGGGAAGAAGAGGGTATATAAAACGACCGACCACTCCGGGATCGCGTCAGCCGAACCGAAGAAGCAGACGCAGAGAATCCAAGCAAAAAAAAAAAAAAAAAGCCACCAAAAAAATGTTTGCAACGAGAAGGCTCTCTATATATCCGTCTCTCTCTCTTTCTCTCGCAATAAACATATATCTATCTCTGTCTCTTCTCTATCTCTCACTCTAAAAAAAAAAAAAAAAAAAAAAAGCCACCAAAAAAATTGCAACGAGAAGGCTCTCTATATATCCATCTCTCTCTTTCTCTCTCTTTTCTTCTCTCGCAATAAACATATACCTATCTATCTATCTCCGTCTCTTTCTCTCGTCGGCCTTTTTATCTCTCGGATGCCGTGCGTCGGGGTTGGGCGGCGGAACGTTCGGTAAAGGTGGGTGGCGGCGGACCGACGGACGGACGGACGAACCGGCGCGGACGGACGGACGGACAGAGGAAAGAACGAGCGTAGCGATGAGGAGGGGAAGAGGGGAGGGGGGAGGAGGCGAACGGCGGAGCCTCTCCCCCCACTCCCTCCCCCTGCGCCGGGTCTGCCTGCTGCTCCGTCGGCGCGACTGTTTGAGGGAATAGGGGGACCCTGGCGCCAGACAGCTGCCGCAGTGCCGCGTGTCTCGACCTCGTCGCTTACGCCGCCGTTCGCCGTTCGCCGCTCGACCGCCGCTTCCTTCATTCGTTGCTCGTGGCGCTGCTGCAAAGCGGCACCGACGCGCAACAGCTTCTTCCCTCGCACGCTACGCGCGCCTCCTCTCTCCGTAATATCCACTCATCGATCCTACTCCTTCACCTGACAATTGACAAATGCGGCCGACTGGCGCTCGCGCTGCTCTCTCTCTCTCTCTTTTTTCCTCTCTCTCTCCCTCCCCTCCGTAGATACGGGCAGAAGCGCAGGACGCAGGATGGCTGTGACTTGACTAGAGAGAGAGAGAGGGATAGATAGATAGATGCTTTATTGCAGAGAGAGGGAGATAGATAGATAGATGCTTTATTGCAGAGAGAGGGAGATAGATAGATAGATGCTTTATTGCAGAGAGAGGGAGATAGATAGATAGATGCTTTATTGCAGAGAAAGGGAGATAGATAGATAGATGCTTTATTGCAGAGAGAGAGAGAGAGACAGAGAAATTGACGTTGACTCGTGTAAAGCGCGCGCGAGCGACGCGTCTACGCTGCCCGGTAATGACCGTGTTTACCGCGCGCGCGCCGCGTTTGGTAATCAAATAGGCGAATCAATAGCCAGGAGTGTTTGCGATAAGTCGCGGATGTTTATGAAGATGTTTTTTTTTTGTCGGCGGTTGATTACTTATTTCAATTTTTTTTTGTGCTCGATTAATCACTTCTTCAGATTTTTTGTGGACGTTTGATTACTTATTTCAATTATTTTTTTTTTGTGGACGTTTGATTTTTTTTCCGATTTTTTTTTTGTGGGCGTTTTATCGTTTATTCAGATATTTTGTTGATTTTTTTTTAAAGGTTGTGATTTTATTTTCGTGTGCATTTTAAACGGTGGTTCGAGGGTGGGAGGGACGGGGGGAGGGGGGGGGTGGGCTTGTTAATAGTACTTTGCGGCTGTTAAATAAATTGTCACGTTACGTGCCCCACAAATTTTCGGATAGAACGAGCTGTATATAAGTACGAATGGGGATATACGAGCGAAGAGCGTCGAGGGGGCAGAGCGAGAGAGCAGCAGGAGCCGCAGCAGCAGTAGCAGCAGCAGTAAACCGAGCGAGCAACAGGTCGCTCGTTTTGGCTTCGCTTCCGCGTGGTTTCCCGCCACCCCAATTTGAGTAAATCTGCTGACGCCTCCCCCCCCCCTCCCCTCCCCCGCTCGGATCGCTCCCGGAAAAGGCGAAGCGTCCCGCGGGAGACGCGGAGCACCGGACCCGAGGATAAATGGCAATAACTCTGTCCAATGATATAAGTCAACGAGTCAGAGAGAGAAGCGAAATACACGGAGAGAAGGGTCTGGTAAATTTTACCATATATCTAGTAAAAACTACCATTATTTCCTGGGTCAGGGGAGCCACGACGCCACCCATCAAGAAGTACGAGAACTTTGATAATTTTTACTACGAAATATGGTAAAAATGTTCATATATATGGTAGAAATTCTCATAGTTCTCGTACTTAACGTTAGGTGGTAGCTAGGCGCCAAAATACCAGGCGCATTGGTAATTTTTCCTACCGCGTTTGGTAAATTTTATCAGATTCTTCTCTCCGTGTAGAGATGCAGCGAAAGAGCGAAACGGAGAGAAATGGAGCTAGAGAGAGACGTAGGAAAAGCGGAGAGAAGAGCAGAGAGAGATTTTGCGATTCATGAAACACGACCGCGCACATCTTGTGTACCACTGCCGACTGACTCGACGCTGGATTATCTGACTCACGCGTACCGGACGCATTTTCCACGACTTGGACAAGCTATGCGGCTGCTGTTGCTGCTGCTTTGGCTGCTGTTGCTGCTTTGGCTGTGCACTTGCACAGGATAGTGCGTTGTACCTCGTTACCCGTGTATACTGTATACATATACTTATGTATGGCGACCACAAGGCGGTATATTAACGCGGTTTGCTAGTGCCACGCCTCCGTTGTGCAGTTTATTCGTCGCGAGATACACACAAATGCGCAGTAATATTTCTTATTTGCACAGAGCATTTCGGGACTGTGATTACTGTGACTGGAGAGAATGATTTTGTAAATTTATTTACGTCGAGTCGATTCCGAATTTACGAAAAGTCACGCTCGCGATTTCCGACGCAGGGATTATGTGCGCCGATAATTCCGTGGGTCAGTAAACGTACAGAGGCAGAATACGGCTTTGTAGCCCAGCGCCGTCGCTGCTGCTGCTGCTGCTGCTGTTCGATAAGCCGGGCGAGCTGCTCTGTGTTTATTGCCCGCAGCGCCTATATCGATCCCGCAACGGACGGCTGGCTGGTGGCTGGCTGGCTCAGAACAGCCGCGCGGCGACCTGACCCACGGAAGACAAAGGGACACGCGACTCTTTCTCCTTCCCCCACTCCGAGCTCTATTTGTTTGTTTTTTTTTTTTTTCGTCTCTTTCATTTCTGTTCGTTACGACATTGGAAGGGATATATATGAATATCCAGCGGCTGCAGCAGAAGCAGCAGCAGCAAAGCAAAAGACGAGCTGAGTTCGATATTTACGAAAAAAAAAAAAAAAATGAAGGTGCGAATTTCATTCCTGGTAAAAAATCTGTAGCATTCTGTTACATTCGGCCCAAGTCGGGCACTGGCCAGGGCCGGGTTGGGATGACACGGTCCTGCCCAGGGCCTGACTAGCACCCCAGTGTAACGCCGTAAATGTTCTACTAAGGATATTCAGCGCTTCGCGTTTGGCAATATTCGAAAGCTTCACTATTGTCCTCTGCGTCGGAATCTTCCTCTGTGTCTTTTTTTTTTTTTTTGTGTGTCGCGCAACGTTCGACTCGAACACCGAATGCCGTTTGTCGTAGCGCAGCGGATATTAGGCGGCCGGAGTGGACGAACGAGCGCGACGACGGAGCGAGCCGCGTTCGAGGCAGAAACCGGCGCGTCGCCTGGAAGGCGAGAATATTGTCGGTCGATAGGTCGACCGGCGCGGCGGGCGCGTCGGCCGGTCGGCCGGTCGGTCGCCAAGCCGCGCGCTCGCGCGCGTGTTAATCGATGCATGTTTTCCCGAGCCTCCTCCTCCTCCTCCTCCTCCTCCTTCTCCGCGTTCTCTTCCTCCCTCCGCCGCCGCCGAAGCTCGCGTGAACGGTTTCCTTGCAGCGCGACTTCGCTCCCAATTCCGGAAAATCACTACATTTATTTTTCGCTGAGAAAAATCCATATAAAATCACTGAGAAAAATTCATATACAATCACTGAGAAAAATTCATATAAAATCACTGAGAAAAATTCATATAAAATCACTGAAAAAAATCATATAAAATCACTGAGAAAAATTCATATAAGATCACTGAGAAAAATTCATATAAAATCACTGAGAAAAATCCATATAAAATGACTGAGAAAAATTCATATAAAATCACTGAGAAAAATTCATATAAAATCACTGAGAAAAATTCATATAAAATCACTGAAAAAAAATCATATAAAATCACTGAGAAAAATTCATATAAAATCACTGAGAAAAATCCATATAAAATTCACTAAGAAAAATCCATGTAAAATCACTGAGAAAAATCCATATAAAATCCAATTGTTGGACTCGAGAAAATTGTGCAATTGACAGAGCAATTTTGGTATTTAATTTTTTTTTCGCTTATAAAAATGTTTCCGGTGAATTTTCAATTTTTCGTATTTCAAGCTGGGCAATAGCCATCGAGACGGAAGAAATTTACGCGCGGAGCGCGAAGCGCGCGGGAGCTAAGAGGTTATCGCGGCGAATTGCCGCGAGCGGGCCGCAGCAGCAGCAACGTCGCAGAATGATTGATACATCTGCGCGCGACTCGCAGGCCTCAATGAATAATTATCAGCGGTAAATTAAAGAACGCGCGGTTATCGCGCGCGACTCGATGACGGGAGAGCAAAGAAAAAAAAAAAACAATAAAATCCCGCTAGCGAGAAAAAAAAATCGTCGACGTTGGGACGACGAAATTGCACTTCCTCGCTCAGAGTCCTAATAAAAAAATTAAAAAATCCTAACAGGTGTCTAAATCATATCGAACAATTTTTTTTAAATTATTCCCTCATTAAAGATTATTTCAATTCACCCGCAAAAATCAGTGTCGTCTCATCGTCGTCCTAATAAACCGACTTCGTCTCCAGCGTGGGATTCTCGGATTTTCCCCGGGGCCTCGGGTCGGCCGTTAATTTTCCGGGAAGCGTCGTCCCGCGCGCCATTGAAGGGGGGAGGGGGAAGAGAGAGGGAGAGAGGAGAGAGGCACCGACTAAAAATCGCCTCAATGCTCCTTCCACTCGTTTCGCTCTGCAGCGCGAGTGCAACAGTTGCAACGCGAGTGAAAAATCTTAGTGTGGTAATAAAAGAGATTTCAGCGGCTGCCCGAGTCTCTCCCCCCGCGTATTCGCATCTCTCTTTCTCTCACTCTGCGCGAGTGGCACGCACGTTCCGTACGTTTATCTGTGCCGTTGCCCAGTGAACGTCCTCGTCGCGAGCTGCAGTGCTGTGTATGTGTGTGGTAGTAGCCTGGCTGCCCATCCCACGTTTGCTCCCCCCTCCTCCTCCTCCTCCTCCTCCTCCTCCTCCTCCTCTGTCCCCTCTCCTCGCCGCAACGGCAGATACTGTCCGACGCGCACACGTATCAACGAAAACGTCCACCGATAGCTCGAACCTCCTTCTCCGTGTGAATATATCCACAGTGTGTGTGTCTTCGTCTGTTGGCTGAGTTGTGTGTGTTTTGCGCGACGTCGTACGTGCTGCAGGCTTGGTTGATCAAGGAGCAGTGAAGTAGCTGAACGAGTGAGAGAGAGAGGGAAGAGAGAATCAGACGGAAACAGAAGCAGAGAGACGGAGACGGAGAAAGTCAGATGGAAACAGAATCAGATAGACAGAGACGGGGAAAGAGCGAGAGAGAGGGAAGAGAGAATCAGACAGAAACAGAAGCAGAGCGACAGAGACGTAAAAAGGAGCGAGAGAGCGAATCGCGAATCAGACGGAAACAGAAGCAGAGCGACGGAGACAGAGAAAGGAGCGAGAGAGAAGGAATCGAGAAGCAGAAAAATAGAGACGGAGAAAGGAGCGAGAGAGCGAATCGCGAATCAGACGGAAACAGAAGCAGAGAGACAGAGAAGAAATCGCGAATCAGACGGAAACAGAAGCAGAACGACAGAGACGTAAAAAGGAGCGAGAGAGCGAATCGCGAATCAGACGGAAACAGAAGCAGAGCGAAAGAAGGAATCGCGAATCAAACGGAAACAGAAGCAGAGCGACGGAGAAAGGAGCGATAGAGAGGCAAGAGACCGAACGGGGGCGCCCGCGCCGAGGAAGGACGCTCGGGGACGGCGACGCCACCAACACACTCGCGCATTCTTCCGTACTAGTCCTCTCTCGGCTCTCGGCTGCTGTTGCCACTGCCGCTGCTGCTGCTGCCGGTGCTGCCGCTGCCGATGCTGCCATGCATGATGCTTGTATGCCTTTGTGAGGTGGAGTAAGTTAAAGCGCGTCGCTGGCGGTGGCAGCAGCGGCGATGGCAGCAATGGTGGGGGAAGTGAGGGGGGGGGGGGGGGGGGGGGGGGGGCGGAGGGGTGGAATGGAGAAGGAAGTGAGGGGGGAATGGAGAAGGCGGCGGTGGCCACGACGGCAGCGCGCGCGGGCCGAGAGAGGTTGGCGGCGCCTGGTATGTGGCGCCTTCACTGGCGTCGGGCCATCTTTTATTCTACCATTACGAAGCGTCGACACGCGCTATCGTCTCTCCCCCCTCTTTCGTCTCCTCCCCTCCATCGACTCTGACTCTCTGTGTAGTCTCGCGCTGCGTCTCGACGCTTCGTCCGACTCTATATCTTATACGTTTATACTCCGGCGACATATCTACATAAATACCTACGCTGTATGTAAGATATATACACATCGGCTGCTGCTGCTGCTGCTGCCGAGCGAATGAGCGCCGGCGAATGAGCGAACTGGGAGAGCGAGACGGGGGGCAGTGTACGTGCCACTCGGCATTCACAAGCCGCGGCGTTGAACGTCGCTATTTTGCATCCGCTTCGCGTATACGATTCGTAAAATAATCTCGTTATCGGAGGAGTAGACTTGGAGGCTTTTTGAGGAAGGAAAAAGGCTGCTGCTGCTGATGCGAGACGTCGTTGCCGTTGGGCGGCTGAGTTTTGCTGTCAGTCGGCGACATTGGCGTAGATAGACGCCCCCCCTCCCCTCCCCTCCCCTTCCCCTCCCCGCTGATTGGTCGGATGAGGGAAATCGTTCGACGAGTGACTGAGATTTGTTTCTACGATTTTTGGGTATTTTGCGGTACTTTTTTTATTCCTTTTTTTTTGGCTCTCAATCCATGAATGATTTTTCGGTAGACTCGATTCGTGAAGTGGGGTCATTTTCGTCTGAGCGTTATCACAGCCACAATTATTGATAAATAAGTGTGTAAAAATTCATGGGGATAGACGCATGGCTCTTGAGTGTCGAGAGGCGCCGAAGAAGAGGCGCATAGCTTGCGAGAAGCTGCGAAGAAGATGGCCATTGGCGTCAGGCGCCGCCGCGGCGCCTCTGATATGACGTTACTGTTACTGTTGCTGTTACTGTTGCGGTTGCTTCTGCTTCTGCTTCTGCTTCGTCTTGGTCTCAAGCTTGCGTCGAGTCTTCTCGAAGCTCTTATCGGCCGCTCCACGACGAATCGGCTCCCGGTCAGGAGTTAGGGGGAGTTAGGGCTATCTCCGACATTTTTCACGAAATTCTTTCTCTTTTCGGCTCGTCCGGCCGACGGGGAAAAAGAAACGTTCTCGCGGATCGAGCCAACCGTATTATTGCAGCGCGAGGATAAACACACGCCGGGAAAACGCGTTCTGTTTGTTATTCCTCTTCGGGCGCAACGGAAAACCGGCGCCGCTCGAGTATTTTTATTTTTCGACACCTTTTCGTCGATTCCGGAAGATAGGTAAAAAAATAACATTTTCTGAAAATCAGATCTTTAAAAAAAAATCAAAGAAAAATAAAAAAAAAAATAAGCTTTCGAACCTTTTCTTCGATTCCAGAAGATCAGAAAAATCTATATTAACGCCTCCGATTAAAAAAAAAAACATTTTCTGAAAATCATAAAAAAAAAAAAAATTGCAAAAAAATCAGCTGTCGAAGGTCCGACGAAGTAACGAAAAGAACCAACGGAAATAAATGTTGATCCCGGGGAAGTCCCGACGTTGCGGCGGTGGTTGTCGGGTTGTGTCGACGATACATCGATAAGGAGTCTCCGTCGCCGAGGTGCATCGAGCGCGCTCGCACTCGCCGCACGACGCTCGTAGAAAGGCCGTTTGAAGGACAAACCTCGTCGGCGGCGGCTGCGGCGGCGCGTCGAGCGCCGCCGCTAGCTCGCCGCTGGCCGGGGCAGATATAGTTAGCACGGGAGGCGCAACACGAGGAAGGTACGAGCGACCGGCGCCCCGAGGGCCCCGCCGCCCGCGATTCCCACCGTCGGCCGCTGCTGCCGCTGCGGCGACGGCGGCTTTTACTACCTTTACCGTAACCTTATATACCGACTCTCGGTGCTGCACCGAAGAGCCGCGCGCATTGTTCGCCGGTACCTCCCCCACTCTGCTTCCTTCGTTCGGAAGCCGGTTCCAATTTTTCGCCGTTTTTTTTTAAATTACAGCAAATACAATTTTTTAATTAATATAAAACGAATGAATAAACGGGTTATAAAACACAACAGATTTTTTTTTATTTTCATTACAGCGAATGACCTTTGAAAAAATTGATACAAAACGAACCAATAAACGGGTTATAAAATATAACAGATTTTTTTTTTATTTTGCATTACAGCGAATGTCATTATTTTAATTGATACAAAACGAACGAATAAACGGGTTATAATATATAACAGATTTTTTTTTTATTTTGCATTACAGCGAATGACATTTTTTTAAATTGATACAAAACGAACAAATAAACGGATTATAAAATATAACAGACGTTTTTTTTATTTTGCATTACAGCGAATGAAATTTTTTTACATTGATACAAAACGAACGAATTAACGGGTAATAAAACATTTTTTTTTTTATTTTGCATTACAGCGAATGACATTTTTTTAAATTGATACAAAACGAACCAATAAACGTGTAATCAAACATAGAAGAGTTATTCGATAAAAAAGTATATATATACACGTTGCTGCTTCCGAAACGGTTGCCAATCAGAGTCCGATCGTATCAACTGCAGGTCCGCATAGAGGCGAAGCCAGCGGCGGCTGCAGTGCACAACATTTGCCGATGGCACACAACGACCGAGGCCGCCGCCGCTGTCGCGACTCGTTTACAATTGTTCCTGCGCCGGCTCGTGTTTCCTTTTGTAGTACGTGTTTGACGTCGATACGCACCGTACTTGTATATCCTTATGTACCTCGTACACATGTACAAATACATTCGTATATATAACATATCCAATACTCACACCTTATGTACCTCGTACACACGTATTGTAAATACATTCGTATATAGAACATATCCAATACTCACACATATATATTATATACACGCATATTATATATATGTATAGCGCCGGTGGCGCGGAACGGCCACGGCCGTGTGGTCGTGCCAAGGTTGGCAACCTTATCTAACCTCAGGGTATTTGACCCAACTGGGAAAACACATTGGCAACGCGACTTCCCTCTCTCTCTCTCTCTTTTGTTATTTTATTTTATTTTTTTATACTGTATTATATTATATCAGTGATTTTTTCCAGTTGGAAAAATGAAAATAAAAAATTAATAAAAAAAAAATAATTATAATTGTAGATTGTATAATTATAAATGTAGTTATAATTGCAAAATTATAATTGTCGTTATAATTACAATCCTAATGACAAATTTCCAACTGAAAATAAAAAATTAATAAAAAAAAATAATTATAATTGTAGATTGTATAATTATAAATGTAGTTATAATTGCAAAATTATAATTGTCGTTATAATTACAATCCTAATGACAAATTTCCAACTGACCGAAAAATGCCAGCGCCAATTCATCATCCCCAAAGTTTCGCTCCCAAATCCAACGGCGTCGCTCATTGAGAATCGCCAACACGTCCGTTCGATGACAAATTAATCGTTGCACCGACTCAGGATGCGGTTGGCTTGCACGTTGCACAGATCGCGTCGGCTTTTGCGATACCGGCGCTCGTATCGTAACCGGCGCGGCAGTGTCGCTTCTATATATCGACGTCGCGCGCTCGGTCGCAGACGTAAACACGTCGAGAGCCGTCGCGACGCTCGGAATGTCTCTCGATCTCCGTCTCGACGGGATAGGAGACATATTTTCCCCGCGTAGCGTCTCTTTCTCGGGCTTTTCTCGCTGCGCGCGCGCGCGACGAACCGCGCGGAAATCTGTGCCAGATCGGCGGCGGTATTATCGCTCGCCGCGAGTTTACGATCGAGAGGGGGGGGGGGCGGAAGGGGGAGGGGGCACGACGAACGGCGCGAGGCGCCCGCGCTTCGTCCGTGGGTGGAAAACACCTGATTTGAAAAGCGGTTTGCGCGTAGGCGCGCCAGACTCGCTTCGGCGGCGTCGACGACGAGCGCCGCGTGTTTTATCGCCTCTTAAATTACGACGCGGGCTCAGGCGCCGCGCGAGGGAGGGGGGACACTCCCCTCTGCCCCCCCCCCCCCCCCACCTCAGCGCCGACCCGACGGTCTTGTTTGTCGTATCGTCGCGTCGCGTTGCACCAGTCGACGCAAATATCGTCGCCGCGAGTCGGCGACTGTCGCGTCGATGTGCGTTTCCGTCGCCGCTGCGAGTGGAACGAGTCGCGGGGGTCGCTTCGGTTCGACGCGGAGACTCTGCCGATTGAGCTGAGATGACTCGCGTGAAACTTGGGAGTCGTGGGAATGGGGGGTTGGGGGTGGGGGGAAGGGAGGGGGGATGCTTTGTTTTTTTTTTTTTTAATTAATAGGGACAACCCTCTTCACGCAGAGAAAAATATGGGAATAATTTCTATATATAGACATTATTCCCATATTTCCCATATTTTTTTATGGGAATAATGTCTATATATAGACATTATTCCCATATTTCTTCCCATATATCCCCATAGACATTCCCATATAAAAATCACTGATCCCCACAGTAGAGCGCCCATCGCGCAAAGTCGACCGCAGTCGCGCCAACTCTGCGAGCGAATTGAGACGACAACGCGCGTGCGGCTTATGCGCTTCGCGGGGGCTAAAGCGAAATTAATTGACACCCGTTTGCGCGGCGCGACTGCGAGGGGAGCCAGAACCGGAGAGCGACAAATTGATGGGCGTGCAGACAACTCGGCAGGGCTGTTAAGGTCCCCTCTTAACCCCCTCTTACCTCCTCTTACCCCCCTCTCGTGGCTCACCCTCGCGCTCGCCCTTCTCCCACCCTCGGCGCGACAATGCCAATATTCATTTAATTGTTTTGGGCGACGCGACGCGACGCCAAGGCTGCGGGGGAGGGTGGAGGGGGGGGGGGGGGGAGAGGAAGACTAAGACGAAGGAGACGAAAGAAGGGAGGACGGCGAAGTAGAAAAAGGCGAAAGAAGGCGAAGAGGATGAAGACGATGAAGACGAAGACGAAGCTGAAGAAGATGAAGACGAAGACGAAGATGAAGACGAAAAAGACGAAGAAGCCAAAGAATACGAAGAAGCCGAAGAAGATGAAGACGAAGAAGAAGCTGAAGAAGCCGAAGAAGATGAAGACGAAGATGAAGAAAATGAAGACGAAGACGGAAAAGATGAAGACGAAGACGATGAAGACGAAGATGAAGACGAAGAAGAAGCCGAAGAAGATGAAGACGAAGACGGAAAAGATGAAGACAAAGACGATGAAGACGAAGACGAAGACGAAGAAGAAGCCGAAGAAGATGAAGACGAAGATGAAGAAGATGAAGACGAAGACGGAAAAGATGAAGACGAAGACGATGAAGACGAAGATGAAGACGAAAACGAAGAAGACGAAGAAGATGAAGACGAAGACGAAGACGAAGAAGAAGCCGAAGCCGAAGAAGACGAAGAAGACGAAAAGACGAAGAAGAACGCGAAGAAGGACGACGACGAAGGGCAAAAAGGAGAAGAAGGACGCAGAGACTCCAAAGCAGCGACGTCGTCGAGGGGTTCGCGTCGTCCTTGCGTGCGAGGCGACCGGGGCTGCCTGCTCGGCGTCGCCGACGGTACGCGCGCGCGCCTTTTCTCTCTCTCTCTCTCGGTTCGCGTCCGACCGACTATGACGTAATCGTCGCGATAGCCCGCAATCTTGGCGCCGTGGTAAACTCGTAATATCTATTTTTATCTCGTCGAAGCGCCTCGCCGCCGCCGACGCTGCTGCTGCTGCTACACACAACGACGGATAAACCTTTCTCTTCACCCCCCTTCTCCTTTGATTTGCTATCCTTCTCTTTTTCTACACAATCCCCTCCCCCCTCTTTCTGTGCCCAATGAATTTTCTTTCTTCTTCACTTTCCTCGTCTGGCCAAAAGAGCCACTTTATCGCTGCGGCTGAGTGCGATTTTTTCTTGCAGTCGATGCAGCATATTTTAGGGGGGGAGGGGGAAGGTCAAATGTACGACGAAACTGTCGAAAATTCTCATAGATATCTTATTAGTGGATTTTATTATCACAGGCGATTGCGATTAGCCGTTGAGATTTTTTTTTTTTGGTCGGGGGAACTGATTTACAGCTGTGAATAATTTAATTTTTTTACGAGATACTTTTTTTTTAATTCAAACCGCTTTTATAATTGATCCGAAGTTTAAGCGGCGCGCAATGAGACACAACTGCCGTCAATTATAGCGCCGAGCGTTCGCCGGTAGCGTTTTAGTTTTGCTCAAACGGACGTCGACGCACCAGGCGCGAATGCAGTTTGCGGTAATTATACAGGAGCTTCGCTTAATCGTCCGAGCAAATTGCTCACTCGGCGGATAAGAGCCGTGCAATTATTGGAAAATTATTAAACCGGCTAATTATCATCGAGACAAGAGCATTCCGACGTCCTCTCAGATCGCTTTGAATCGCTCTGTCATTTTCGCCTCTTTTTTACTCCGATTTCGTGAAATATATTTCGAAACATATTTTTTTCGTCTCGCGGTAAAAAATCAATTTTTTCGAAATTTTGTTCTCAATTACATCCTCAAAATAATAATAATAACAATAGTAATAATAATAATAATATGACAGAAACTGAAAATATAGATAATTTAATAATAAAAAAAATTATGCACATGATTATTTCCTCAAAATAATAATAATGTAGGGAGACAAAAGATAAAATAAGGCCAAATTTCGACTCAATTGAGCTGAAATTTGGTTTAAACCGCATTCCAAGTGCCCCGCAATTTTCGTCCGCGATAAAACGGCTCCACGTGCGTAAAAAAAAAATGAGTTCAACGGCGCTCAGTGCGAAGGATCGTAATTTCGCTCGACCAGACATTTCGTACGCGTTTGTGCCTCGCGCGACTCCCGAACTCGGTGTTTAAAGCGCGCGTGCGTTCCCAGTAGCGGCGTCGGCAGCAGCAGCAGCGAGCGGCGAGACGCAGGATGAAAACGATGAGATAATTGACGCGTACGGCCGACGACGTCGTTGGGATAAGTCGCGGGTTTTGTTCGGCGCCGCGCGACACGTGGGACGTGTTCGCAGACGTCGCCGGTTCGTCCCGACGCAATCGCTTTTTCTCTCTCTCTCCTCTCTCTCTTCCTCATCTTCGTCGTCACTCAACAGTCTGTCTCTTTCTATTAGGAAATTGTACATTTGACAAAAAAATGTTATTACCATATCTGTGTTTTTTATCAAGCTTTTTTTATTTTATTTTATTTTTTTTTTTATTTCTATGCAAATCTGACTAAAAAAAAATCACAATAGTGGAATTGTTAATATTGATTTTATGATCACAAAAATATGTTTTATTAACGCAAAAAAAATAGAAATATTAATATTAATATATTTTTGTGATGTTGACATTGATTTAGAAAAATCTCAATATTGGATCTGTATTTTTTATCAAGCTTTTTTATTTTATTTTATATTTTCATTTTTTTTTAATTTCTATGCAAGTTTGATTTGAAAAAATCACAATATTGGAATTATTAATATAGATTTTATGATCACAAAGATATGTTTTATTAACGCAAAACAAATTAGAAATATTAGTATTAATATATTTTTGTGACGTTGACATTGATTTAGAAAAATCACAATACTGGAATTCTTAATATAGATTTTACAGTCCCAAAAATATTTCTCAACGTAAAAAAAATTGGAGATGTTTATAAAAATGAATATATTTTTGTGACGTTGACTGGTCAGATTTTTCTCAACATTGTCCGTGGGCTTCGTAGTCAGGCGAAAAATGCGTCTCGTTCGCCGCTCGTCTCGGTGCTAATCCGCGTCGCGTGGGACTTTCCGGCGTCGTTTTCAATCGTCTACCCTGACAACGTCGTCGTCTACGTCGTCGTCGTCGGCCTCACCGCATCGTCCCCCGTGCGCAGCTACCGTATACTTACCCAATGTACGATGATAAAAAAATTATCAGGTCTCTCTCTCGGTTCCCGGCAAATTGCCGCAATTCACCGGCTCAATTCGCCCGCCAACGAATTGATTCCGTCGCGGGCGAAACGTGGAACGCGCGGGATTTCCGGGAATTTTTCATCTCTCGAATTACGTCCAGCGATTTTAATTCGACGGAGGGTATCGCGGAATTTCGCAGTCGGCGCTTCCGTCGAATCCAATCAAAAGCGCCGACCAATTGTGGCGCCAATGGCGAGCGAGATAAAATTTATATGTCGCGAGGCTATTTTTATTAAAAAAAAAAAAAAAAAAAAAAATCTGTATTCACAGATTGTAGAATATCCTAAATAAAAATATAAATAAAAAAACCTATTAAATAGGATCTTATTGTAGGATGAGATCCTATTTAATCAGCAAATTATTTGATATATGCACGAGGCGATATTTAATTAATTGTAATTTTATATATGATGTATTTGTAAATTTATAAACTTGTAATATCAATTAATCACGGTGCTCGTTTGGTTTGTTACAGGTGACGGCGAGATGAGACAGAGAGAGTGGTGTACCCTCGCCTATTGGGAGCTGGGAGGCCGAGTGGGTCGTCTGTATCCAGTGGAACCCGCGACCGTCAACGTCTTCGATTCCCTTCACGACGGCGACGGTCTGTGTCTGTCGACGCTGGCGGAAAATCACGAAGCGTCGCCGGCGGTTCAAAGGACACGGAGCAAAATTGGTCTCGGTACGTCTTGAACCGTCGTTTCTCCTTAAAAAAGAAATCGCAAATTTTTAGAAGAGGTACCCCTGGCGTTTTTTGGGCGAAATTTTTTTTTTCAATTTAACGAAGTTTGAAAACCCTATCCGATGGGAAATTTCCCGCTGATTCCAAATATGACCAGTTTTTGCCCGAAAAATTAAAAATTTCAGAAGAAAAACGCGAAAAACGATTTTTCACTTTTTCCCAATTTCGGCACTTTACGAAAATCGGTGTAATTTTTCTTTGGATCGATATAATCGGGATTTTCTTTTTGCATTCGAAAGAAAACTCTTCAACGAAGCGAATGCCGCCAGGCGGAACGCGATATCTCGATTTTTCGATTTTTTGCAGATTTTTTAAGTTGACCCTCAAAAATCGCAAATTTTTAGAAGGGGTACCCCTTGCCATTTTTTCGAAAAAAGTCGAAAAAATTTTTTTTCGATTTAACGAAGTTTTAAAACCCTATCCTATGGGAAATTTCCCGCTGATTCCAAAAACGATAGGCATTTGCCCGAAAAATCGACAATTCGATGAGAAAACGTCGAAAAACGATTTTTTTTTCATTTTTGGAAATTTAATTGGCAAGGCGCTCACTCAAAGGGAGACACTACTCTGCTGTTTATTATTGCCTAGTTTAAAAAATTATTTGTACATTTGAAATACATAAAAAAATCTATCAAAAGACCTATTTCTCAATAATAACCCAAGTTTCGTCCCTCCTTTCAGGTCTGATGCTGAGCCAAGAGTCCGACGGCGTTTGGGCTTACAACCGATCAGACAGTCCGATATTCGTAAATTCGCCGACCCTCGACGACCCTGAATCGCGGACTCTACTCGTGTACCGAGTGCCGCCAGGATTCTGCCTCAACATATTCGACCGGGCGAAGACCCTTCAGCTGCCTCGCAGCGGCAGCGGCGGCAGCCACATTTCGCCGACGAGCGCGAGCTTCAATTCCGGACCCGTCGACGTCAACTCCGTCCGCATAAGTTTCGCCAAAGGCTGGGGACCCAAGTACTCCAGGCAGGAAGTCACCTCCTGTCCCTGCTGGCTCGAAGTACTTCTCACGCCCTGCAGATGATCGTCTCGACGGTCGACGACTCAACGTCGCATCAGCAAAAGCAGCAGCAGCAGCGTCTCACCGAATCGCATTGCAATTCTCTAGAGCTCGTTTTTTTACATCACATTTTTTTTTTTTTTTTTTTTCGCATCGTCGCGGACCGACAGTGTTTCTCGCGCGAAAATCGGGAAGCAAAGTCTCGGCGCGCGTTTCATCGTTTTCACTATTCTCCTTCGGAGCGTATAAATAAAACGTACGACGTATGTTGCGTATGTTGCGCGTATTATCGTGTGCCTTCCCCGCTTTTCTCTCGCAATTTGACGGAGCGAGAAGCAAGGAACGAGAGAAATGAAAAAGAAATGAAGGGTAACCAGAGTACGAATTTTTGTGTGTGTGACAGAGAGAGTGAGAAAGCGAATGAGAGGAGAGAGACATTGAGATTGCCCTCATGGAAATATTTATATGTGAAATATATAGAGGAAATTTGATATATGTTGCATATATTTTGCAAACATTTTTATATGTGACGTATATATTGCGTATAGAACTTTTTGGCGACATATATGTCACGTATAAAATTTATACGTAATAAAATTTAAATTTAGTTACGTATAAAATTTATACGTAACATATATGTGTATGTATTTATACTATAAATATTTCCGGGAGGGTGAGAGAGATAATGGGACGAACGTTGGCACTTGTAATTTTTTTGCTGAGGACGAAACCAACGTCGTCTTCATGGAATATATAACCGAGAACACGTGGACGTCTGTGTGCGAGCGAAATGCGTGGCTGGTGGCGAACCCTTGTGATAATCCTAAAAAAAAAAAAAAATTAATGTACACGAGATACAGACACGGAAAAAAAACACATATAGGAATTTGCGGTTCGGTGGATCTGAAGCTTCGGTTATTTTTGTACAACTTTCGTCGACGCGAAAAAAAATAAGAGGAGGTTCGCTCAGTCCTCTCATCGAACGTCCGATTCCTCATTGTCGTAAAAGTACAGATACCTAATTGTTTAGGTAGCGCGTGCGAAAAAATGCGGACGGTCAGAAAGGCAGACGACGAAAAAGGCTTTTTTTTATTTCGCGCGAAAGAATCGAATAACCGACGTCGATAACGCATTTGTGTATTTTCCTTTTTTATTTTTCCCGCGACGAAGCATTGTTGTTTTTTTGTAAGGTTCGACCGAGAAGCCGTTTGTAAATAACGTTATTTATATTCTGTATAATACAGAAGCGAGAAACAAAAAAAAATATGCTAGAAACAGATACAACGCAGAGGCGCAATTTGCGTTGCCCGCAATTGAGATTGTCGAGTGTGCGACTGGCTGAATGTACAGAGCGCGAATGGAGCTTCGAGTAGTCGAATGTTTCGAGTGTTGCGGATCGCGAGCGTCTCGAAACTCTCCGCGTTCATCGTCGTCCTCGACGATGTCGCGCATTTTTTATTTTCTCTTCGTTTCGTAAGGAGAATAGCCGCGAGAATTATATATATATAAATATATATATGAAAAAAAAAAAAAACGAATCGAGCCGCTATACGATCTACGTCCAAGTGCCATTACATTAACGATAACCAGCAGAATAACTGAATATAACGCTTAGGATACTGTCGTGTGTTGTTGTTATACGCGGATTTTTTGTCGCAAGAATTATTCTCGTGGAAATAAAAATTCGAGCAAAAAGGACGAAAGAAAAGGATCTTAATCGACAAAATTGATGGTAATTTGCAGAAGAGATCGAGCGAAAAATATTTTCCAACAAAGAAATGTGTTCGATAAAAAAAAAGAGGTATGGAAAAAAAAATTGACGAGTATCAGATCGACGAGGATAAAAAAAAAGAGGTGTGAAAAAAAATCGACGAGTATCAGATTGACGAGAATAAAAAAAGAGGTGTGGAAAAAAAAATCGACGAGGATAAAAAAAAGAGGTGTGGAATAAAAATCGACGAGAATAAAAAAAAGAGGTGTGGAGTAAAAAATCGACAATGCGTCCGAAGTGAATCTGCGTATAAATAACGACCCTACGTAGGCTCCGCGTAGGCTAATGATGACTTTTGTAAAAACCTAGTGCCTTCAATAGCGTTTTGCCCGCTCGTCGAGTTAGTCGTCTCTGTGAGAAAAAAAAGAGAGAGAGTACAACTAAAAAAAAAACAGTACCGATGCAATTGTCGTTCTCAGCCGCGGATCCACCTGTATCCACCTGTGCAGAGTGCAAATTATCCACCTGCCTCGCAGTCTTCTCCCTATTGAAAAAGATTTTTAAATACCGATATAAACCGATAGAAATGGACAAAAACCTTATAGATCCTGATATAGAATTTTATTTGGATCTATGTGGTTTTTGTTCATGTCTATCGGATTTTAACAGTATTTTTTAATTTTTTCATTGGGGCTATCACCGTCCCTTTCCGCTTTCCCTCTCAGCTTGGAAAAAAAAAAAAAAAATCCCTCTCGCAGTCCTTTCGCACCTTCGTTTCTCACCTGCCGGGCATTCAGACTCTAACGAAAATTGCACAATACGCAATTTCCGTTGCAA
This sequence comes from Itoplectis maculator, assembly GCA_964034905.1. Taxonomy (NCBI): domain Eukaryota; kingdom Metazoa; phylum Arthropoda; class Insecta; order Hymenoptera; family Ichneumonidae; genus Itoplectis; species Itoplectis maculator. Next base: position 301,042 of record OZ035862.1, read on the forward strand.
TTTCCTCTCTCCGTTCGATTGAACCTGCGTGAAAAATGAGTACATAAAAACAGGATATATACATTAATAAATTATATATCCTTACATATTTTACATACTCAATTTTTTACCGGGTCATTTTTAGCGACTGGTGGCGAAAACGCAATGAACCAGTGTGCGACCACGTTGAAAAAAATAAATAATAATAATAATCGCGCGTTAAGCTTGTGAAACGTTAGGGATTTTTTATATTGAAAGAAAAAACGTAAAATAAAACATAAAAACTCAAAGTGCCTGTCGGGATTGTTCTCGGCTCGCGTTTTTTCCGTCGCCGAGAGAAGATTTGTCGGTCGGTCGGCTGCACTCATTGAAATCGTAATTTCTGGTAACTATAAAGTGACAACTATCAAATTTGTCGTTCATGCTATTATTTTTTATAGTTCACGGTAATTACTTAATAGTTATGATAACTGCGTTATACATAACTAGAAAAATAGTTGCTGTACCTATAAAAAAATACTTGTCACTTTATATTTACCAGTACTAATTTTTTCTATCAGCGAAGCGACAAAAATTATAAAACAGTCCGAGAACGATTTTGGCTTTCGAATCTTTAGGGCGTAACGTTCACTCACGCAATAAAAACCGAGGAGGAAGATTATAAAAAAAAAAAGAGGAGAGAGAGAGAAAAAAAAAGCGCACTACTGTTGTTAATCCTCTGTACAAAGAGACGCGAACTCGAGACTCTCTGTACTGTATATAATGTATATAAAGTCGCAAGTATGAAACCGTTGTAGCCGTTGTCAAGACTCCGTTGTATGAATGTATATATAGTATATAAAATCATAAATATATTATTACAATTATTATTCTATTATTATTAATAATATTATTATTATCATTACGATTATCATTATTATTGTCATTATTATTATACTAACGACGATAGAAGCGACGAATGGCAATGAAAAAAAAAAAAAAGTACACAATAAGAAACGCGCGAGGGTTACGTCTCGACGCTTTTTTGTTGCCGTTTTGTCGTTGATCGATCGGATTGATCGTCGCAATTGATTTGTATTTCGATCGGCAGCGTCGCGCATGCGCGTCTTCGGGCCTCGCGTCGTGTGTATCGCGGAATCGAGATCGAGACGAAGGAGTTCGATCTTATCATTTTTATGTGAATACAATGAGATTACACATTTTTTCATACATCTACGGACTATCATTTCATAAGCACCAACCACCAACCGTCCAACAGAGGAGTCCCCCGATGATGATGATTTTGGGTGGGGGTCAAAATAGTGAATGATCAAGATAGCGAATATCGAAAAAAATGAAAATAGCAAATTTCGTAATGATGCATCATTACGAAATTTCTATTTTCATTTTTTCATTTTTACAATTCGTTATTTTAGCCATTCGCTTTTTGGTCATTCAGTATTTTGAACCCCATCCGATTTTTCGCGTGTCTCAACCGATCTCCGTGTCGTGATTCAGAGGTCGTCTCGTCGCTGCTAAGAAGATCGTCCCAAGCGAGACGAGCGGAAGCAGACTGCGTAGGAATTCGGTGCTTACGACCTTTCCCCCTCCCTACCCTCCCCCTCCCCCTCCCACCATGCTGCTTCTCCGCAACCTCGTCGTCTCTCCCTTGTTTCTCTGTATTTGGCAATACCGCCGACATTACGGGCGACCGAAATTCTCGTCGGCTCCCGCCGCTACACTTATCGTAATTATTATAGAGATGGAACGAGCCGCCACAGGGAGGGAGATGCTAGGGGAGCAGCGTTTTCGTCTCCCGAAGTACAAGGCAAGCCGCAGCCGCCGACGACGCCAGCGGCCACCGCGGGCGGCGGCGGCGGCCAAACTGCCCGACATTCGGCATTCCGCGCTATGATTTTCGCTCGGCGGCTCCCCGCGTCGCAATTTTGCGCTCGGCGGCTCGCCGCCGCGCACATCCGCGCGCATCGGCGCGATCGGCGACTCGCCGAAATGGCAATTATCCACCGGCGACTCTCAGCCTCTCGATCTTCGAGTATATTCGTATATTTTTTGTCATTCGCGTCGCACTATTTGAAATTGAACGACAAGATGCGCAGCTCTTGAAACGACTTCGGTCAGCGCAATGAGAGTAATGCTAAGTAATGAATCACCGCGAGTGGATAAATCAGGCGACTTGGCTCGGAAAATATTCGGGTAAATAATACAATAAACATCTACATATCGGATGTATATAGCCGAGTACAGACGCCAGGGCAAAGAACGTTGAATAGTGGGCGAAGGGAGGGGGGAGGAGGAGGAGGAGGAGGAGGAGGAGGAGGAGGAGGAGGAGGGGGAAGGGGAAGGATGATCGAGTAAGGAAAATAACGTAAAAGCGGAGGGCGGCCAAACTGGCGTCGTCGAATCGGCGTCGCGGCTTTGGCGTTGGCGCCACTATACCCCCCCCCCCCCTCCCCCCCCCCCTTCTCCCTCTCTTATTCCAAACGACAGGGAAAGAAAAACCGACACAAATACAGCAAAATTGCGGCTGGACGTCGACATTGATCTGTCCTTGTCGGAAATCGGTCCGCGAGTGGGAGGAGGAGGGGGCGGAGGGGCGGAGAAGAAGGGGAGGGGGAGGGGGGAGAAGGAGTTTCGAAGCTTCGTACACATTTTCTCTCAGGCGGTATACGAGAGACGTCTCGTCGGGTCGCACGCTCTTAGTATCTACCCAATGCACGCCGCTTAAAAAAAAAAAAAAAAAAAAAAAAAAAAGACAAGGAAGAAAAGACGCGGGCGAAGGTTTTGGGAGGCTGACGCCGAAAGCCGCGCAGGAGCCTCGCGGCGCAAACGCCGGAGCCATTATCCGCGTAGTCGCGATTATAGGGCGGCAACAACGCGCGGGAGACGCTGGGCCAAACTGCTGCCGCCGCCGAACGGCGCTGAACAGGGTCCAGACTGGTCCAGACAGTCGCAAAGGACCGACCAGCGGCGGGCCAGCAGACCCCCTGGCATCCCCGATGCCCCCGACGATCGTGTCTCGTCGACTATCGGTGCGCCGCTTCGCTAAATGTGCGCGATACGCACAGACACCGGCAACAGCGCCACTACCATCAGCGCCACCAGCAGCGCCAGGCGAACGGAACGAAGTAACAGGGCGAGCCACTGCCGAACCGGCATACCAGCCAGATTCGCGCGAGGAGGCCCCCGAAACACCTTCCCAGCGGAGCGGAGAAGGCGCCGCCTCGTATAGGATGCATACAAACACACAGACAGCTACGTTGGGGCCTCTCGTCCTCGGCGGACGCAATTTTCTCAACGCAAACAAACTCTCCGAGGGTATCATGTACAGGCTGTTCCACGTGAGGTTGCAATTTTTTTTTATGAGATATATGGGGGACCCCGTTTGGACTAGATTTTGACCTCGATCTCTCTGATTTAGCTCATAATTTTATTTAGGCTTAGATGGACCCTCAACTACACAAAAAAAAATCTTTTTTTTCTTTATTGCCATTTTTTTTTAAATATATATTTTTAAGTGACATAGCGAATGCCATGATTAAAAAATCTGAAAAAATTCTGAAAGACATTACTAATCGGAGGGGTCGAGGTCAAAACCTGGTAAACGGAGTGGATTGCCCCATATATAGCTATTGAGATTTTGTGTATAGTTATACCAGATTTTTTTTTATTTAATAAACAAATATATCGAGAGATAAGGGAAATAGTGATTTATGTATAAAGGTGCAGGATTTTATGATTGACTTTTTGGGGGAAGGGTCGTCGAGCACGCGCGGGACGCCCTGTATAAACAGCATATGGCCGAACGTCATCGCGAGGGCGCAGAGGCACCGAGAGTCGAACGGGAATGCGCTAACCGAGCGCGCGCGAGTCGCCCGGGGCTAATCCATCGCCGCTCTTCCAGTCTTCTTCGCCGCGCGCGCGGCTTCTCCGCCCCGCGCCGAAATAAAAATACCGTGTCCAAATATTTCTCGGTAAACCCCCGGCGCAGCTCATTATTATACCTGTGTACATAATGCTACATAATGGCACATAATGGAACGTTATTTTCGTTGTGCGCGACGAGAGGATCGCTGCTTCGTCGTCGACGTTCGAGAGTCGAGAGTCGCGACAGCTATCCTCCGTTTCGTATGCGTGGAGCATTTATATATATATATAGGAGGGATCCTTAAACTTGTACCAATTTTCATGTAGCGAAAATACGATCGTTACATTTTTCTGTAACGATGTTGAAGAAAAATGTAACGATCATTTTTTGTTACATTTTTCTGTAACGATGTTAAAGAAAAATGTAACGACTATTTTCACGTAACGATCATTTTTTGTTACATTTTTCTGTAACGATGTTAAAGAAAAATGTAACGATCATTTTCACGTAACGATCATTTTTTGTTACATTTTTCTATAACGATGTTAAAGAAAAATGTAACGATCCCTCCTTTTTCCCTCCTGACCAATAATTTCCTCATGTCCCCTTTTATCGCGATAACAGACAGATGGATCACGTGATAACCCAACAATTATGAGCGTTATCACTCTCAGCAAACAACTCGAGAATCGTCGCTCGTGATTTTCGTTGCACTCGTTGCGCAACATTTGCATAAAAAACGACAGCGACTGCGCACCGATCACGTGACTCGATACCCAGAAAAATGCTATTTAGTTGTCGGGTTAGAAACGAACTGGTTTTCGGTTCGACGATGCGAAAATTACACACCGCCCGACTGTATAATTCGTCCGCAACGTGCATCCACTTTATTTTTGTTTATTTTTTATTTCGTTCAAGATGGCTGCGTGCAAACAGGCGCCGCCGCCATGTTTTTTTTTGCAGCTTCAAACCCTGATTTTGAATTCCATTCCTACCTTATCGACGCACGTTAATCGGTCGCACCGAACGTCAGCGTCGAATCGACTACTATTTTTTTTTAGAAATGAAGTAACACTCAATCGAAGACGTCTACATTGCTTCGTCGCTTTACGAATCACTTAACGCAAATTCGTAGATTACGTAATCGTTGAATCGAGTTGTGAGGTAGCACTGATCAAAACTATATTTAAAGCCCACTCAATATATAGTTATATAAAGAAATGAATTTTCGGGGTGGGGGTCAAAATAGCGAATGAGCAAAATAGTAAATGGCTAAAATAGCGAAATAAAAAATTAAATTTGCTATTTTAGTAATTCGCTATTTTGATCATTCATTATTTTGACTTCATTTTAATAAAATGGGAGAGCAAAGTAGCGAATGATGAAAATAACAATTCCGTATAACGATGACTATTCTAGATTCAGACGTTCAATATTTTTTAATTCGCTATTTTAGCCATTCACTATTTTGCTCATTCGCTATTTTCATTCACCATTTTGGTCATTTGCTATTTTGACCCCCACTCAATCATCCTGATATCTTATATATATCCTCTATCCGACTTATCCGCGTAATAAATCCTCGCCAAAAAAAAACTGCGATACGTTATCGGAACGACGCAAACGATTCTCCTATGCATTTCGGTTCCGGTGCATCTCGATCTTCAGCTCACGCAAAAGTTCATCCCTACCAGGACACTTTGCCTCTCCAGCGTCACCCACTAACACCCCTACTAATAATAATCATGTGCACGCGCAACGATTATTCAACAATCCCGCGGAGCACGACGAGCGATAAGATACAGAGAAGTCGAGCGTCGCTCGGGCGTCAAGGCGAGAATCACGATTGCCTATCAGTGTGTATGTTGTCTCTGTGTGTGTATGTGCGGCCCAACGAGAGTATCGTTCTGCTCTCCTCCACAACGACCGACCTCGTCACGAACGTTCCGCGGCTCTGCCCTCTCTCGCCTCTCTCCAGTCCCGCGTGTAACCGCTGTAACGGCAGTTCTTACGCCTTACAACTCTGTCTCTAAATTCCGCCTTCCCAAAAAAAAAAAAAAAAAACGTCTCTTATCCACTCAAAGTGAAATTCATAATCTCAGTACATTTCCGGAGTCGCGTTGAAGTCTCTGTGTAAACAAATACCCTTGGCCAAGGTCGCGCCAAGGTCTTCGCTGTTGATCGACCTAAAAAAAGACCTCACGAAAAATCGGCCTCTGTGCATCATTTTTTATTGTAGTCGAAAAGTTGTCAGAAAATAGTCGCGAAAAAAATGGGAGCTTCGAGAGCGAAGTAGGAGAACTGTTCTGCTCGAGGATCCTTCGCCGAGTGTGCGGAGATCGTCCGCCGGCCGCGCAGTGTGCGTCCTCCACACATATATACAGCGAAGTATACACACATACACCGAAGGTGCGCAGCGTGGCTTCGGAGTCAACACACCGTTGACAGCCAACGACGACGGTCCAACGGGTCCTCCGTGTTCCCCTGTTAACGGCGTGCGACGCTGCCGCCGAAGCAGCAGCTACAATAAGTGCGTTTTATCCTAGTTCCAAAGTCACGGCTTCCACCGATCGGGGCACCTGGAGCGGCCCCAGAGTGCCAACGTCCAAGCATCGCTGTCTCATCTAAACCAAACCAAAACGACGGAAATCAAAACATGACGGAGGCCACGAGTCCGTCTTACCTGGGCCTCGACCTCAGCACTCAGCAGGTAACAATATCGGTGAAATCGACGGTTAAGTGAACGCAGAACCGAAAGGATGTGGACGATAAGTTCGCTCGGTTCACGGCGTGGTCAATTCTGGCCTGGGCCTGGTCAGGCCGGCGAATCCCACGCGATTTTCTTGAGCGGCTACGACCACTGCTTTGGAGTCTCCGATTCCTCCGTTCCTCGCGTTCAGCGATCTGTCAGCTCAATTCATCAGCTCAACGCCCCCGCAATGCAGGAACGATCGACGATTGGCAGTGCAAAGCGAGACACAAATGCAGAGGAACTGCGATGCGTCCACAGCTGAGGCTCTCGGATGTGCCGACTGTTTGATCGATCGCCACGCGCGCCACTGGGGAAAAGTATATAACGAGACGAAAAGTATATAACTGACGCTCCGCTGCGTTTCGTTCCATCGACCGCAGTCGTCGTTCCCTCCGTTCCCTCGTTCAGCGCTCCGCGTGTACCAGGCGAATTAATACGTCCACCTGCAGGTGGATTCTGTGCAGCGCCGCAGGTGGAGCGACGCGCGCAGCTCTCGTTGTGCGCATGCGCGAGCTCGCTGCGCGGGAAAATCGCGGGTAAATTTGAATATCGGACCGGATTAAGAAAATCGACGAATTAAGAAGAGGGAGATGGAGAAGAGGGAAAATAAGAAAATAATAATAATATCGTCGTGCGCGCGGAGAATAAAAGTAGGGTTGCCGTTTTTTAATCGATTAATCGAAATATCGATGTTTTTTGTCACTAATTAATCAATTTTTCGGAGATAGGGTAACAGTTTCACCAAACGCGTTTTCATCAAATTTTGTTTTCACCAAACTCGATTACAATTCAGCGACAACAAAACAGAGCAACGAAATTTGGTGAAAACGCGTTAATAAATAATTATTTAATTCGAATTGATTCGAAAGATTGGTTCGTTTTAAGCAATCCGGCAATACTAAATAAACGAGGCAAACGAGTCTCGACGGAGGAGACACGGTCGACGACTGCGGGATGAGAGAGAGCTGGATGCAAGGGAGAGGAATGAGAGGATGAGAGAGAGCTGGATGCAAGGGAGAGGAATGAGAGGATGAGAGAGAGCTGGATGCAAGGGAGAGGAATGGAGAGGATGCAACGACGCCGGGACGTCTGGCCGGGAGCCGCCGTGCGGGACTCTTGTTTACCCACATTGACGGCGTCGTCGTCGTCGTCATCGTCGTCGTCGCGTCGTCGTCGTCGTCGTCGTCGTCGTCGCGCCTCGAAGTCCCGACGCGGCGTCGCAGTCGCCCGACGCCGTCGGCGTCGTTGGACAAATCACTCGCGTCTCCCGCGATTGTGCATCTCTCTCTCTCTCTCCCCCAGTTTTTTTGTCTCGTGCGACGGGAGCTTCCCATTTCTCGCGGAGACTCCTCGATTTTTATCGTCCAATCATATTTGGCCGTACAGCTCTCCCGATGGCCGCGACGCTGTTTTCATCCGCTGCGCGGAGGATATCCTTTGTCTCCGGCTTCGCAATCGTAACTCCGGCGATTGCCGCCGCCGCGGTCGACAGACGCATAATAACATTAGAAAACCGGAGGGGGAAGGGGAGGCATGTAAATGAAAAAGAATCGGGTGACGCGGGCGCCGCGCGCCACTCTCTGGGGTCATCGGCGAGGTTTATCGACGCGATAACGAAATGTGATTTCACGGAAATCGCGCCGCGCGTGTCGCGCGAGAGGCTCTCCGACTTCGCCGCTGGTTTATCGCGCCGCCGAGGATACGCGGCTTGGACAATGTCCAATCGCGGCTGATGCTCTGATTATGCGCTCGAAACGCTTCAGAGATGCAATATTTACCGTATTTTGGTCTCCGACTATTGCGAACTGAGTTTACTAAAGAAGAGGGAAATAAAAAAAAATAAGCGAAGAGCTGACGACGAATATTTCGAGTTTGGCAATGCGATGCGAAATTTTACGATCGATCCCGGAACTTTCGGAGCTGAAGCTATTATAGTTTTTTATAAGTTTTATAAATATTAGTTTAATATAAGTTGTAGCTATTTATATTAAAAAAAATATTGCAACTTATTAAAAAAAAATTTTCCGAGATATTTATAATAATTTTTTGAATGCGATTGAAAATGATTTCTCGTACAAAATCGACCGATTACTGATCCCGCGGCGCTTCTTTACCGATCGAGCGGAGAGAAAAAAAAACTGATTAAATGTTTAAAACAATTTCAGCTGAAGGCGGTGGTAGTGGACGACAATCTGCAGGTGCTTCACGAGACGAGCGTCCAGTTCGACAATGATTTGCCGGAATTTAGGTGAACATTTAATTTAATTTTAATTAGCAAAGATGTTAATACAGATTAAGGATGGAAATGTAGAAGGCGAAGTCGCCGTACAGTGAAATAAATAGTAGTCTATTACCACTATTAACTATTACTGTTTATAACTACTGTTAACTACTGCTACTACTAATTTAATTTTGATTGAAAAAAATTCGAGAAATTTTTTTTTTATGTAATTTGCAATATTTAACAATTTCTGTAAAACAGGACGTACGGCGGAGTCGTGCAGCGGAAGGAGGCGCCCCACGTGGTGGTCGCGCCGACGCTCATGTGGGTCAAAGCTCTGGACATGATACTCGACAAGTTGCGCGTGTGCGGAGTGGATTTCAGTCGGGTCGCGGCTATTTCGGGCTGCGCTCAGGTACAGCTCTCCCTGCTTTCCTGCTTACCGCTTGTAAAACGTACCGGAATCGCCACCAAGCTCTAATTTGCCCGAAATGATTTTTACGATCCCGCAGCAACACGGCACCGTCTACTGGGGACGAGGCAGTCGCCACCAACTGCGCTCGCTCAACCCGGAGAAATTCCTGCACGAGCAACTCGCCGCCTCGTTCGCCGCCTCGTTGTCGCCCGTATGGATGGATTCCAGCACGACCGAGCAATGCAGGATTCTCGAAGACGCAATCGGCGGTCCTCGTGTAAGCTCCTCTCCCCTTTGTCCTCAGAGTCGCAAATCAGCTCCTAAGTATTCTCTGCGTGGCGCTTCGCAGGCGCCGCTTGTTACACTTGTCTGATGACTGACTTTTTTCTCCAGAAACTCGCCGAAATCACCGGATCCCGCGCTTATGAAAGATTCTCAGGTCCGCAGATTGCGAAAATCGCGCGGGAGAAGCCAGACGCCTATAATAGCACCGAGGTAAATTAATCAATCGTAACTGAAGAACAGCTTTTTATTGTTTATTATTATTATTATTCTAAAGGGTCAGAATAATAATAATATAATTGGTCTGACCATTCTGAAGGGTCAGACCAATAATATTATTATTGTTTTGACCCTTCAGAATGGGAAATTCAGAATGAATTTATAAATGAGCTTTTTTTTGTATTCTCAGAGAATTTCGTTGGTCAGCAGCTTCGTCGCGTCTCTGTTCGTCGGGGATTTCGCGCCGACTGATTGGGCAGACAGTTCGGGCACGAATCTTTTCGATATCCGGACCAAAGACTGGTGCGACGTGCTTCTCGAGGTAGCGACCGGGTTCTTTGACCATCGGAGAAACGAAAATTGAACATTTTTATATTTTATTTATTTATTTTTTATTTCAAAGGCCTGCGCGCCGGGACTGCGGGAAAAATTAGGCGAAACCGTTCCTTCGTACACTAATATCGGTCCGGTGTCGCCGTACTTCGTCGAACGCTTCGGCTTCAACGAGGAATGCAGAGTCGTCGCGTTTACCGGCGACAATCCCGGCTCTCTGATCGGTAAGTTTCACTCTTCGCCAACGTATGTGCTTTTTTATATCAAATTTAAACACTAATCAACTGCGACGCCGGTTTTACAATTTTTTCAGGCCTGCGACTAAAGGAAGGCGACATAGTCTGCAGTCTGGGAACGAGCGACACGCTTTTTCTCTGGCTCAACGAACCAAAGACTGAGACGGAAGGACACGTCTTTTGCAATCCGGTCGACGCGGATGCTTACATGGCATTACTTTGGTAACACGTGTTTTCCAATGTGCCAATATTTTCCTCAAAGTCTGACATACGAACCGCGTTTACGATGATCCGCGTGAATGACAAACAATGTCAGTTGGCAAGAAGCATTGGCTCCGAGAGCGCGAACGATAATTGAGCCGTATTTCAGTTTCAAAAATGGATCATTGACGCGCGAGCGGATAAGGGACAGCGCCGCGGGCGGATCGTGGCAATTGTTCAACGAGTTATTGGACAGCACGCCACGTGGAAATTTCGGTAACGTCGGTCTCTACTACGACGCGAGGGAAATTTTGCCGTCGCTTATCGGCGATCATAGATACAATAAGGCGAACGACGAGATCAGTCCGTACAGTTCGAAAGAGGTCGAAGTTCGAGCTCTCGTCGAGGGTCAGTTCGTCGCAAAAAGAGCTCATGCCGAAGATTTCGGCTTTAACATCGGTTTGTGCTTTAAAAAAAAAAAAAAAAAAATTATCCGTTCTCGTTGTCATCCGATCATTGTAACAATTTTATTTTAGGTCCCGAGACGCGGATCATCGCAACTGGTGGAGCTTCCGCTAACAAAGCTATTTTGCAAGTTCTCGCCGACGTTTTCGCTTCGCCGGTTTATACCTCAGTGAGTAAAATCGCAAATCGCTCCGCACTCCAGTGACGTCAAAAGGCTTCGAATATTTGTGGCCATTTTCACTATAATTTATTTCAAATTATTGTTTTCCTGGATTTTTATGTTGAAATTTGGAAAGTATCCATACAAATCATCATATCAAATTAATCAATTATCAATTATTATCTTTATTATAATTTGATAATAATTATGATCAAATTATTATTATTGTTATTATTATGGTCTATACAATTTTGTTTCTTTTCAACAAATCGAATAATTCTGTCCTTTCGAAGTCGATGGCCATAACTGAACCAAAGGTGCCCAAAATCGGTACTTTTAATTCAGTTATCTCTTTGCGCAGGAAGTAGCCAATTCGGCGATGCTGGGCGCAGCTTATCAGGCCAAATATTCGCTGTATCGCGACAAAAATACGTTCAACGAGATCACAAGTTGTCTTCCGGAACCGAAGCTCGTCTGCCAACCCTACGACGACGCCGAATCCGTAAGTTAATTTCACGCGAGGAGGTAAACAACGAAACCGAGATTGGAACGCGAGAATAATCAGAGTCCTCTTGTCCCGACAGATATACAAACCGATGGTGGCGCGTTACAGAACGATCGTCGAGCGGCTATTGCCGCGCACCGAGGAACACTCGAAATAGAAGACTACTCTCTCTCTTTCGCTCGCGCGGCTAAACTCGGCCGAAAGCTCTCTCGACGCGAAGTTTCCGCGCCATCGCGCATTCCATTGAGGTGAAGACTGCCGAGCGCAAAATAATCGTAAATGTCTCGAAAGCCAAACACACTCGCGAATAATAATCTTGCTAGATTTAGACTGGAAATTCGTTTCTTTCTCTTCGATCTCTTGCATTTTTTTTCTTTTTTTTCATACAATTGTACTATAATTATTGTACATTGAAGGACTTCTTCGTTGGTTTAGCGACTGACGACTGTTGGCTTCGTTCCAGTGAACTTTGTAGATAGAAATATGACTTGCCCCTTAAAAAACCGATTCGTCGGTGATAACGAAAAAAAAGAGAGAGGGTGACAAAAGTTTTCAAACTCGCAGACACTTTTTCGTATCCTCGAATAATCGAATTTTCGTCTCGCGCGGTGTCAGCTTTTCTTTATGTTTATGTCAAATATTAATATATATAATACCGGAGCTCTAGTCTCTCTTTGTTTCCTTCTTTTTTTACTTCTTTCTGCCACCTCTCTCCTTCGGCAAAAGATTTATAGAGTTGCCGGACGTCAGATTGTAATACGCGAGAGTGTTGTTGTCCTTGAAGAACATTCCCTGTAAGAAAAAAAAGCGTTTGACGATACCGGAAAACGTTTTATCCGTAATTACGACTGTTTAGCACAAATCAATAATTTATCGGATTTAATGGAGGTAAAAAAAGTACCTCGTATTGCAGTTTCTGCTTTCCTGGTGGCATTCCCGTCTGTTCGTGAATTCGCGCTTTCATTGTCGCGACAGTGTCGCTCGGCTGCAGAGTTATGTTCAGCGTTTGGCCGTTGAGCTTCCATTCAGCCTTCTCGGTCATCATCGGCACTGCTATGCTAAGCTGTACCGGAGCCTATAATAAAAAAAAGTATTAAGAAAAATCGCTTTTACTTCGTTGACCGATTGTAAATTGAAGGCACTTGCCTTGTTGCGAGCCAAGAATTGTTGCTCGGGAATAAGCGAATCCTCGGTGCGCAATTTCTTAGCTTGTGGCTCCTCTTCCATCGGTTCCGCGGGATGCTTCATAGTCATCTGTAAAAAAATATTACATTTGTAGCTTTGTTTTCGATTTTTATCAGCCATTAAAATGTCCAATGCTCTACCTGTGGCTGCATCGGCGGCTGCATCGGCGGCGGAGTCGGCATGAAAGGCGACATGGCTGGCGCTGCAATCCCAAAAAACACGATCAGTCAATTTACTTTACATTAGAAAAATGATTTAATGTAGAATAATGATTTTACTCTAAAAATCGACTAAAATCATCTTTTTTGTAATTTACTTATGCCTTTTAAGTCCAACACGTTTTATATTGCTAAACATATCCGTATTCTAAACAAAAAAAAATTAATAAAAATAGCGTTTTTTCCATGAAACCCAAAATCCAAAAAAAAAATTAATAAAAATAGCGTTTTTGCCATGAAATCCAAAATCCAAAAAAAAAAATTAATAAAAATAGCGTTTTTTCCATGCATCCAAAGTAGAGACCCTCAAACGAAGATAGCAATAATTACTCATGAGCGGCGGTGGCCGAATCGGCGGCATCGGCGCCATCGGCGCCATCATCATCATCGGCGGCGGCTGAGCCATCATCGGTTGTGGCATTCCCATCGTCGGCATCGTCATCGCCGGCGGCGGCGGCGGCGGCGGTGGCTGCACCTGAACGGGCATCGGTTTCGGCGCCGGCGGCTTTGGCGGCGCCTTCAGCGTCGCCTGTGGCTTCGACGCCGCGGCCGCCATGTGCGATAATTCAGCTGCTCGACTCGCCGGTTTCGGGCCGATTTTCTCTTTCTCCTCGTCCGGCAGCAGTCCTTTGACCTTGTGAATCTGATGAATCTGCTCCTCGAGGGTAATATTGGCGCGAGCGGCGCGCGTCGCCGCTTCGACGCTCGACGTGTGACCGTCCCACGTGACCTTGTCGTCCTTCTTCTTGTCCTCCTCGCCGATCTTCTTACCGATCGCCGTTTCCTCGTCGCCGACACCGAAGATATCGGTACGACGCTCCGCGAGCTGCTTCAGACTCGCCTCGATCGCTGTTCCAGGTGCGAAGACCGTTTCCTGGGCCAATTTGTCGAGGTGCTTGTCGCGCTGCTCCACCCATCGAGGATCGAGGAGACCGATTCTCATGTGCTCCTGGACCTTGCTTGCCGGTATTCGTTCGCCAGTAATCGGTGATATGAGATACTCGTCCGGTGCGGCGGGTCTCGATATTTTCGTCGCTGCGTCGGAAAAATATAAATTGTCGATTTACAGTTGAATAATAGGATATTGTGCAACGAGTGCGTAAAGTAGGTTATTTTCGCACGAGTGCGTAAAGTAGGTTATTTCCGCACGAGATGCACATATTATTTTTTTAAATAGCGGTGCGTAAACGAGATTTTTTCGGGGCGATTTCGTGCTCGTTTTCCGGCACAAATTCCATCCCAAAAGTCGAGTTTTACGCACGCTGTTGCAAAAATATTTTTTTTGGGCGGATAAAAGAATAAATTTTTTAATTACCGTGTTGTTTGGGATCGTAGCCCTTCTTGACCAACACATTGCCCGGCGTAGGCGGCAAAGGTGGTGGCTGCATGCTCGAATCTCGCATCTTGCCGTCTTTGGATTTCTGCGATTCGCCTGGCGGCGACATTTCGTCGTCGTCGTCCTCGTCGCTGGAATCTTCCTCCATGTCTTGTACCTGAAGAAATGAAAATTGTATTTAACACATGTAATTTTTTTTTTTTTTTCAAAATAATTCGATGATAATTCGCTGCTGATTCGCCGACCTGGTTGTTATCCTTGGCGCGATCTTTGTCAGCGTCCGTGCGATTTTGCATCTCGTCGTCGCCGTCGCTCTCGATCTGCATCTCCACGTCCTCGCCGTCCTCTATGCGTTCCTGCATCAGAACTCGAGCGCCGACTTCGTCCGGTGTCGTCGGCGCTGGGAAATTACCGACTTCGAATTGCTGATAATCGACGGTCTCGACTACGACGAAGTCGTGCCAATCAATCTGCGCGTAAGCGACTCTTTCGCGTTCGAGTTCCTCCTCCTCTTTGCGCCTCTGGGCTTCCTGATACTTCAGCCACTCGGCGCGATATTTCACCTGCTCTAATATCTTGTCCATCGAGTAAGCCTCGTCTCGAAGCCGAGGCAACAAATCCTTCGGCGGTATCAACACCTTTGTGTATTGCTCCAGCAACTTTGTGAAATATTGGAAAAGCGAATGTTGCGGACGGAGAAAGTCGAATTGGAAATTACGCTGCTCGCGGTTCATCAGATTTGTGAGAAACTGTCGACCGTTTCTGGCAACGAATTGTGCGGTCAGCTTTACGATGTCCCTGAAACGATCAATTTTTTAAATCCGTAAGGATTCCGTAAGGATTTTTTTAATTTTTAAAAAATTCTTACAAATCCAGTGCGGAAATTGACGGCGGATCGGCTATGAACTCAAATTCCGCCGGAGGATCCTTCGGAACAAACGGCTGCTCGACCTGCTTGAGGATCTCCTGCTGCTTCTGGTGAGCGCTCAGCGAGGCCGCTTTCGGGGCACCCATGCCCAGGGTAGGTTCCTGACCCTTTCCCTCCTTGAACTCCTTGACCTTGTGCTGATAGTACGCATGGTAAGGGTCGCCGAAGTTGAGGAAATTGAACTTTGGATTTCCCAGCTCGTTCTGGCGAATTCTGGACTCGAATTCAGGACCATTTCTGGCGACGAAGCTGGCGGTCTTGTCGACGATATCTGTTTACGCTGCATAAGGAAAAATACATGCGAACGTTAACGGTTCGGATGCCAAATCGACGAAGCTGGAGAACCTTCAGCGGTGGCTTCCAAAGGCGAATGCGAAACGTTGGAACTCTTCAAAGGCAAATGCGAAACCGCAACAATTAAGCAAAAGGATACTTCTAACCTCCGGCGGAGGATAAATGATGCCGACGATCGGCTGCGACGAAGGCGCCGTGTCCTCGCCTTCGACCGCCGGCGGCTGAGCCACCGCAACCTCTTGCGAAGGCATCTTTCAACGCTACGCTTTTATCGCCGAGCGCACATTAAATCACTTTCCCACTTCTCGTTTATTATTTCTCGACGTAAAATCACCGCTCGCGTCTGCAAACGCGCGACGCTACTTTGAGGTTATGTCGCCGACGACGTATTCCGAAGCGTAGAAATCGCGTTGGGCGCCATCTTTGTTGTAGATGGCGCAACGTGCAAATTCCGCAATTTGAGGTTATGTCGCCGACGACGTATCAGACGTATTTCCGAAGCGCAGAAATCGCATTGGACGCCATCTTTGTTATAGATGGCGCGACGTGCAAAATCCAAAACCGAAGACCCGGTGAATTTTGAGGTTATCGTGATAACAACAAGTGTTTTGGTTAGGTTATCGCATGGGAAAAACTTTTATCGAGAATAAATATTCGTAAATGTTCGGCAGGAGGATATTAACGCGTTTCGTCGGAGCGAAGGCTCCGTTCGGAGCATCTTATTCGCGTTTGCGGACCATTCACGGTTTCCCGGCGATTTCGTCGTGCGCTTTACGATGCTTGGACGGCGAAAATGTCGATCAGCATTGCCGGTCACTCCTGACGAACATCTCGACGTCCTCGAACTTCGCCACGACGAAGCGATACAAATCGGGAAAGAAAAAGCGGAAAGCTGAACAGGTAACTCGCCTGCAAAAAAATTTTCCTGAAATTTCGTTTCGGTGGTAACAGTTGGTTTTTTACTCAGGACGATGAAAGCGAATCCGAAGATGAGGATTTCTTGGAGGAAATGGAGGGTGAGAAAGGCGCTAAGGTTGTCACCAAGCATGTCAGCTCCATGCGGATTGACATGGTCGTCAAGGCTGGAATAGGCATGTCGAGAAAGTGAGAATTAAATTCGCAGATACCAAAATGTCACAAGTGCCGAGACAAAAATTTGTAATTTGATCCTCAATTTTCAGCAAAGCCGAAGTCGCTCTGTACGAAAGCAAGATTCGTGTGAACGGACACAAAGTCGCAAAAAAGAGCGTTCAGGTAAAATACTGACGATAAAGATTTGACGTTTCCTGCCTTCGAACCGATTTAAAACTGGTTTTGAACTTTCAGGTGGCAATCGGCGATATTATCGACTTTATACGCGGTCCGAGCCCAAAAAATCCAGATTTCCTCCTCGTGACGCGAATCCACATTTTATCAGCAGTAATCAGCGACGATGGCTACAGAATTAAATACACAAAGGACAAGAATCTAGTTATTGAGAATTACGAGGATGCTTGGTCGCCAGTTTAGTGTTAAAGAACTCTCAAACGAAAAAAAAAGTGTATATATAAAATAATATTAGTATACAAAGCTTTATCGACAAATTAACATCTTATTTTTACTCGAGATAAGTCGAATATTGCGACGCCTTTTTCGCAGTCTTCACATTGCTTCAACTTTGTGGACAGTTCCCGGCTCCAAAATATCTCGCAGCATCAGCAGAGACTGTAAAGTAAAAAAAAAATAAATACCAAACAAAATCAAATAATAGCAATAATCATAGGAGCCAAAAAAAATTACCTGCGAAGCCACAAGAATTCCTTTAGGCATCAGATCCGTTAAATCGGCGATGACGTCGGTGACCTTAAAGCTTTCTTTAATTCCCCTCAACACATAATCTTTGTCTTTATCGTTTAAGAAAGGCAAAAGCGCAGCTGCCAAATGCGGCTGATGACAGTGAAAGCATCGATTGATCACGTCCTTGAACTCGAGCTTTCCTACAACTGGACAAGCGTGCAAAAGTCTCAGAGATCCGACGCAATCGGCCACTTGTTTCACCGTCGGTTCTGGATCCAATTTGCCGAATGGATTGGCGATCACAATTTGCCAACCAGCAATGTAACCGCTCGAGTTGACCATATGACTCATCGTTCCCACCGCCGGCAGAGCTTTCTCCAAGTCCCTCACCATCGACTGCTTCGCCATTCGTTCCAAAGTCGCATTCACCAGCGAATGATCTTGCACTCCAAAATCCAAACAAATCTGCAATATCAGACTCAGCGCTCGAGGCTCGCAAAACTGAGTCTTCAAAAGCGTCTGCGCGAGTTTGTGCTTCGAGCAACTCTCGAAACCGCTGACGCTGTATCCCAATCCCAGATTTTCCAATTCATTGAGATACCTCAACGATTTCATATATTCCCTAACGCTCTTCAGGTCCCTCTTCGTCAGATCCTGCAGAGTAAATTCGTCGGTGATGGACTGAAGCACTCGAAGAGCTCGAAACCGTACTCCAGGTCCATAGCCATCCTCCTTCTCCTTATCGAACCCAATATTGATCAAGAAATTAGCATTGAGAGTCGCGTCTCCGGATCCTAAAATGTAACAAGCTCGCAGCAAATTGTCCTCAGCCGTAGAATTATCCTCAGCGACGGCGGCCGAAGTGCCGAAACCCATTGTGATGCTGTCGTTCTGCTTCCCTTCCCAGGTTTCCGGCTGCAGCCAATCGAGCAGCAGATCGAATCGTATCTTCACCATATTCATGGAAAATAATTGGCACAATGCATCCGCCGCTGAATTAATGTCCGGGCGTCTTTGTATCGCTCCTTTGCATCGCTCGGGGATACTTTCGTCGTTGTAGAGCTCTCGAACCAATTTTTCTGGATATCCAATCAGACTTAGATACCTCTCTTCGCCCAATCCGTGGGTATGTAATATATGCTTCGAGGTCAGTCGCATATATTTATCCTTGATCTTCTCGATCATCCCTTCGTCTGATGTATTCGATTCCTGTTCCCAAAGTCTGGCCGATGCGTAACATTCCTGAGCAGCTGCTACCTGATCAGCACCTTGCGGAGTGTGATTGAAAACGTAATACAGCGAAGCTGTACCGTAATGCAAACCTTCTGGTCCCGACATCCGCGATATGCATTTTTTGATCTCCTTAAGCAGCGAACTGTTCCGTGGATATAGACACCACGAATCCGGACGATTGCGATCGTTGGCAGAATTTTTCCAAGCCTCAGCGACGGAGCCTTTGATCGAAAGCGTGCAAATGAAGTGCGGCTGAAGCTTCAACGTCGGAGCTATGCTCAGCCACTTTTCGTAAGTCTTCAGATTTAATTCCGGTGTTATCAGTTTCCATTGGTCGATTTTTGGCAAGAATGGGAGTCTCCACTCCGAAATCGGTGGCAGGGAACTGTTCTCGTGGCAAATGGCCGCCCATTCTTCGCGTTCGTACTCCGTCGGTTGTCCGTAGCGAGTGTAATTCTGCAGAAAGCAAAAGTGCTCAATCCTTTCGACGTTTTTTTCGCCTAAGAGATCCAACATCGCTAGGAACACTTCGTAATGATAGAAGTTTATCTGCGGTGAGAGTTGAGTCAGCGTTCGCTTCATCAGAGCTTTGTCTTTGATCTGAGCTGCGACTTCTTTGCATCGCGCGTTCAATTCTTGAACGTCGTTCTCGTTGATCTTCAGTTCCTTTCTGCCGGAAACCATAGTAAAGTTGAGTCGAGGCTGCCAGTCGCTCATCAGAACTTGAAGGTAAAGTAGGAAGCAATCGTTGAGCTCGAAGCCGAAATCGACGCTGAACTCTTTGAGCAGAGGAAGCAAATCGGGTTTCCGGGATTTCATGACTCGCTCCAGGATACTTCGTTTTCCTTGCATGTCGCTTGTGAGGACTTCTTTGTAGGAAATTCCGTAGCTCGTCAGTCTTCTCGCCCATCGATGGAGAAGCTTTTGGCAATCGAAGCTGTATAATTGTTCGGTGTGTTTTATTATTCGATAATATTCGTAGCCTAATTCGACGACGGCGCGATGGCGGATTAAGTCTCCTTGGAATGATCTGCAGGCAGTGGCCAACCATTTTGAAGCTTCTTGCTCGGTGAGCATAAATAAACAAGCGAGGCCCAAAGCTACGTCCAATGATCGAGCACTGACGACTTTCCTCAGCAAAGTGTAAAGGCAATGCGCAAGGACAGCTCTAGTTTCCATCATCACTTCGCGATTAACGAACAGAAGTGAACTGAGACCGTAGTGCAAATTTTTCATGATCTGCAGCAGCGAATAATCGTAGTGTTCGTTCTGAATCCTCTTAGTTCTGTCCAAGAGGCTCTTCACCAGCAAACGAATCTCATCGTCGCAATCTTCGTCCTCGTTTTCCATTTTGACTGCTTCGGTCTGCGTTTTTTCGGCGAAAAAATCGTACAATCGCAATGTATCTTTGTATAAAGGTAGCAGCATCTGACCCGAAGACACAGCCGCGTCTTTGTAAGTCGTATACAAAACGTAATTCGAATGCGCAGGGATTCTTTGCTCCGGTTCCGAGTCGAACGTTCCTTCGTAACCGAGAGCCGCTATATAAGCGTTCGTCTGATTGCTGCACAAAACCGCATCGGCCAGTTGATCATTGTCGCAATTCACGAAATTCGAGGAGCAGATGCTTCTCAGTAAAACCGACGTTTCCGGATCTCGATCGGCGTTCGTTATCCAAGCTGAGCACAATTTACGAACGACGGAGCTTTCGTCGCGCGACGTTACTCCGTTTATCGACAATCGAGTTACGCAGCTTTTGAGAACGGCGACGTCGTTGGTCCTTTCGAAGAACTTCAGCAGAGACGACAGCGGCGGCAGCGTCAGAAGATCGCTGACTTTTGCCAAAGAATCGCAACCAGCTGAGATGGTTATTTTTTCATTCTCCACTTCGGAAGCTAATTTATCGATGTATCGATTCAAAACTTCTGTTTTACGCGTATGATATTCCGTGAGATCGATTCGTAGGTTGTATTGCTTGTCCAATTTGTAAATTCGCTTCAAATGAGGAATATTTCTGAATGCTTCGTTGAATTCAACGGCGTAGCCATTTTTTTGGGATAATATCTGCTGCAATTTGTCTCGAACGGTGCCCAAAGCTTCGGCGTAATAGCCAAGCCACTCGTCTCTCGTCTTCAATCCGAGTCCGGCGATCGTAACGCTCACTATTTGCTCGCAACAGTGACGAGCAGTGTCGTCGTCGACGTGACGAAGTACTTCCATCGCTTTGTCGATGTTGCCTCTGTTCAAATGATGATTCGTGCACAAGCAAAACGCCTTCAGTCTCATCGAATTATCGGCTTTCGTCAGCTCGCAGATATCGTCGATCATATCGCTGCGATCCTGCTTTATGATATATCGAATGAGCGGTGTTCCCAGACCGACGTGAGCGTAGCCATATTTTTTCAAAATCAATTTAACAGCAACGCCGCTGCTCTCTGTGCGAATTTTTGACACCAAAGGATGATCGAAGGCGTAACTGTCCTCCGCGAGACGAATGACGGTTTCGCTCCAAGGCACCGGCGCTTTTTTCAGCACATCCAACGTCTGTTGCAGTCGATTCTGAACATTGTGGATGTAGCCAATGACTATAGAGACTCTTTGTTCCCACGGAGCTTTTTCCCAAAACCACCATCCTTTTGAGTTTCTCAGTGTCTTTTGGACGTAGGTACAAAAAACTTGATCATTCTGCAGAGAATTATTGAGTATATATTGCTGCAAAAAATTCTCGATCAGATTTGGGATTCCCTCGACGTGCGCTTTGTTCAGCAGCAGATGTATCACATTCGCAGGATCGCCCAAATACGTTTCCAGAGGGATGAGGATTCTGTGATGCGTTTTCAGCTCCAGAAGATCAGTCATCGCTTGGACGAGGGTCATTAGCCGATGAAGATGCGAATTTTTGCTCGCGTACTGCTGATGAAAGTAGAGACAGACGCTGGACTCCTGAAAGCTCAGGAGATCCATGAGACCGCGGGTAAAATCGAGGCCGACCTGCGGCCAATCGGTGCGACAACATTTTTCCAGTGTCTTCGTTTTCTGGTAACCCCAGAGAATAATTTGCGGCAGTCCGCTCGGCAGCAGCGAAATCACCGAGGGTACAAAGTGACAAAGCCACGGCCATAATTTTGTCGGAGCGGTGGTTTCCGGTATCGATTGGAGAATATCGCTGATGGAATTCGGTGTTATCACCGGCGCCATTTCCGGAAGGTGCCTTATCCATATCGCAGCGGCGGCTTCCAATTCACCGAGCGACAAATGCTTGACGCACTCCGCCAAAAGATTCGCTCGCGAAAATCTGATCCACTCCTCAACGTCTTCGTTGTTGCTGATCTGCGGTTCGACGGTGATTTTCGTTTTTTGGATTATCTGAAAGGTTTCGAGTTTTCGCAATGTCGCGTTGAGAGTGGATAATAGAGTCGCGAATTCCTGGCTGTTGGTCTCTTCGATGTGCTTCGTTATTCTCTGTCGCGCGTAGAGAAGGAGCCTTCGAGTTTGCTTGTAATTCGAGGTAAGAGCGTTGTTGCAGCAGTCGTAGATGTATCTGACGTCCTTTATTTTGTCGAGAGTCGAGACGAAAGTCTCCAATTTGGCGGCGTTGTTGGTTTCCGTTGACCAGGGTCCGAGTTGATTTATAAACGCGGCCGCCTTCGCCGCGTGAACGGGTTCCAAGCTGAGCTGAAAGTGCCTCGCGAAGGAATCCGCCTCCTCGAACTGCTCGCGTCTCAGTAATCGTTGCAAACGATATTCGGGAATACTCTCGACGATCGCTTTGACTCTTATCGTTTCGATTTTTCCTCCTTGGGTCGCGATTCCCTCGAGGAAGACGATGTTCTCCAACGAGCAGCCGACGAAATCGACCAAATACGTCGTCGTTGGAACGCTTATTTCGAATTTCGTCTCGAAATCTGTGAAAAATATGAATTAAAAAAAAAATTGAAAAATCGGAGATTATTTTGGGAATTACCGGGAAAAGAATGAAACCGCAGCGTAGTCGTCGTCGATCCTTTTTCAGGGACTGTGAGGATGACTATCTGATAAGGATCGTTGATTTTGTCCTGAACGGTCACAAAATCTGCCACAGGACCGTTCCACAGTTTTCTTCCCAGCAATGTTTCGAGGCAAACGACGCTGAGAACGCCGTCCGATCGCAGACATATCATTGCACTGCGAGAGAAAAATTGAAAAATGGCCTTGACTTTTGTCGAATTTTAACGCTTCACTAGAATCGATGTAATTTCGATTTGGACGGATGGAATCTAGATTTTCTTTTTCCACTCGAAAGATAACTCTTTAACGAAGAGAATAAGGCCTGGCAGAACGCGATATCACGATTCCTTAATTTTTTACAAATTTTGTAAGTTGACCCTCATGAATCGAAATTTTTGCAAGGGCCTTGCTGTTTTTTTGGCGAAATATTTTTTTTTCGATTTAACGAATTTTCAAAACCCTATCCGATGGGAAATTTTCCGCTGATTCCAAATATGACCGGTATTTGCCCGAAAAATAAAAATTTCGAGGAGAAAAAGGCGGAATCTAGATCAAAGAGGGAAGAATGGACAAAGCAAATTAATTTTTTTTATTCTGAATTTTTTTTCATCAATAAAATTCAAAAAAAAAATTCATTTTGGGTAAAGAGGGAAGAATGGATGTTTTTTTGGAGCTTACCCGTAATTTTTGAAGAATTGAACTTTCGTATATTCGTAGGGCAAAGCGGACAATTGACATCGTCTTTCACTCGGCCACAAGCGAATATCTTTGCCGATAGTTACTACAACTGACGACTGATCGGAAAGTCCAAGATCGATGCATGCCGCCTGTTTAATCAAAATTGTTATCATGACATTTTTTTACAATGACGAACCAAACGATCGAAAATATGAAATATAAAAACAGACCTGAGTGGTATTCGAGCCTTTGTAAATT
The DNA here is from genome assembly GCA_964034905.1 of Itoplectis maculator. Taxonomy (NCBI): domain Eukaryota; kingdom Metazoa; phylum Arthropoda; class Insecta; order Hymenoptera; family Ichneumonidae; genus Itoplectis; species Itoplectis maculator. The sequence goes on from OZ035862.1 coordinate 324,568, forward strand.
TCCGTACAATCTATGTTGTCCACTATTTTGTCAAAAGCATCTTCGTCCTCCTTAACGAGGGCTCTGTGAGCAGCATTTAAGTCGAAACCTTTGAGGCTAAAATAAGAAAAAATGCAATAAAATCATTTGTAACAAGAAAACGATTTTAATCAATTTTATCCTGTGTTATATTTACCTGTAAATAGCTCCACTGTTTGCCACAAACAAAACGTTCGTTTTTTCATCTTCATCTTGCAAAAGGATTTTAATGATAATGTCACCAAACTTTTCCTCTATGTTTCTGTAGTTAAAAAAAAAATTATAAGTTCAACGCGTACAATTTAAGGAACTGGGATAACGATGCGACTTACTCATTAAAAACCTGTCTTCCTCCGCTAGGAATGTGCAGACAGTGAACGACGCCAGTGGCCAGCGCTATCAGCACAAAGCTGCAATCTTTGGACATGCAGTAGGTAGTTATGAGCGAGTCAAAGCCGATGCTCAGGACAATTTCGTGACAAGACTCGTCGTTGAATATCGTAATGGATTTGTCCACCGCGACGCAGAGCATCAAATACTGAATCGATGCGGAAACCTTAGGATTCGTGATGACCTTAAAAAGAAAAATCCATCGATCAGTCCCACAGAAATTTAACAACGCAGGAGCTTAATAAATTTTTTATATTTGTCTAAAATAAAATATAAGCGAACCTGTCCATCCGATTGAATAGTCGCCAGTGTCGAAGTCTCGTAAATCGAGCCATTGTTTTCAGCGACTGTGCGAGCTCCAAAGTTAACAGTCTCATCGTCGGCATTGAATCCAGCCGAAACTTTGTTCCACAAAGCCATTTGGTCGTCTTATTGATAAGCGACCAGCGCTCAGAGTAATCGATATGTAAGAAAATAGCGATAATCGCTGCCGAAAAATTCACCATTAATTCGTATGCCTTTTTTCCTCGGTGACTCCAACAATATCAGAAAGGACCTGTTGATGTTTCGGTAAAAAAAAAAAAAAACGTTACCGGGCGGCTTTTGTGTATCCGAAAATTCAAATGCGAGTGCAGCGCCATCTCTGCCATTTATTTTTGCTAATAAAATGATCCACAATGGTCACGTGGTTCCCCACAGAACGACGACGACGACGAGAACAGAAACTGTTCTCCGATTGGCTCTCCCATCCGCGTCAGCCAATCAGAGAGCAAGATCGTATTCAATCAACGCTGTGATTCGCCAGCTGATTGGGCGCAGATGTATCCTTCCTTTTCGAAAGTCTCGCCTTTTCAATTCGAATATTCCACTGGCTCCGTCGGTAAAACAGTTCGCCGAGGAATCTGCAATACCGGCGAGAATCGTAACCATCGCGATACGCGAATAACAGACAGAAGAATGCATTGCGGTCTGTAATCATCCGCACACGATCGAATATGCGAAAAGCCATCGCTGCACTGCTATTACCCTCAATAGGCCATTCGGTCATCGTACTCGCTTCGCTATTTCCTTCACTGACCTCCATATTCCATTGTATTACTAAACTACCGCACCACTCATATTCATATATAGATATACTTATATACATACCTAAGCGTTGCCCTCGTTCTTCACCTTCGCTTACATTCGCCGACGTCATCCAATTTTCATTTCCTCAGACATTCGTTCTTCCAACGTCGTGAAAATAAATTCCGCCGCGACCGCCGAATTAAATCTACCTGACCCGATTTCTCGAATCGACGAAAAAAAAAAAAAACAAATCCATCGCCCGGAATATATCGCCAATCAAACATATCTCGACCATCTCGACATTTATATTCATTTATTTGCTTCATTGTTATATATCATATAATATTATCATATCATACTATATCGCAGTTATTATCGTAAATGAAATTTGAAAATAGGCTTTAAATAATAACAATTTTTTTTTTTTTTTTTTTTTTTTTTTTTTCACCATCGAGATTGATCAAAGCGCTTCCTGGTAGACACAGGCAAACGTACAATAGCTCGACGATCGTAATCGCATCGTATATATTGGGTTTTTTTTTTCTTTTGTCGTTCATCCGTCGAAGAGCATCTCTCTCTCTCTCCTCTCTCTCTCAGCCTCAGTTGTCGACAGAAAAAAAACGCAACGCACACGGAGAGGCCTCCGTTGCAGCGCTCAATATTTATTCCCCGCGCGATCCATCGGCCCAAAGGGGGCGCAGCAAAAAAATTTTCTCATTTTTTTTTCCCTTTTTCTTGTCTTTTCTCGTTATCCCATTTTTCCTCTATTTTACTCTCCTATGTTCCAATCGATTGAACAACGGATGTGTAATCGCGTCGATTCGCCGTGTGTATGTATAGTATATATCATAGAATATGTAGTAATAATAATAATAATAATAATAATGATAATAATAATAGTAATATCGTACCTAGTACGCTCGGGCCCGATCGGGAATTAATCGGGACTGGCAGCCAATAGACACGACGCATTTCTATCTATATATAATCTTCATCTTTTTTTTTTTTCATCTTCCTCCTCTTTCTCTCTTTCTCTTCTCTTCTTCTCTCTGTTCTCTATAGTTGTAATTTATGTATACTTATATATGCGCGCCTATACGTAGCGGTGTGTTCGGTGTGTCCGTGTCTCGCAAAGTGTGTATAGTGTGTGTGTATAGTATGATCGTGGTGCTTGCGCTATACGTGTCGTGTATGTATAATCATCATAGGCAAGTACAAGCTATTCAGTTTTTTTTTTATTTTTACTTTTTCGCGCGCGCTCGTCGCGTTCGCCCGAATAGGAGGAAAAAAGGGGGGGTTTGCTACACCGCCGACTGTTTTTACGAGCACAGCTGAACATGTTTACGACCGCAGCGTCGTTTTCGCTCTTACGCGCGTATTTTTTTTTTTTACGTGTTACGTGTATTTTATTTAATTTTATTTAATTTTTTTCATGGTTTTCTCTCTGCGCGAGAATATCTCTTAAAAATAACCATAATATGAATAATAATAATTTTAATAATAATAATAATAATAAAGAATATTACCACCATAGCAATAATAGGTATTATACTCGTAGAGACGTTTTTACCGTCGCTATAAAGATGCATCGAGGGTATTTTATTTTTATGTATAGAGTACGAAGTAATGGGTCGACAGGCATCTATCACCGTGTAATTTTTTTTTTCAACCGCGTTTTTTTTTTAGCTTTTTCTTGTTTTTTTTCTCTATCTGTATCGTTTTTTTTGCAACAATCATTTGTCAATCCGAATTTGCGAGGTTCGGGTTTATACATTAAATGTATCGTTTTTCGTCGAGGAAGTCGGGGGCGAGGCCAATGTTGACACGTGACCGGTCCGTTTTGATGGACGATTTTTTGAAAATTTCCACCAGAACCGATTCCGCTCTCGCTCCGAATTTGTATCAGTTACATCCGGTTTCTCGTTCCATTTTGGGTTTATTTTTTTTTTTTTTTCTTGATTTTTAATTTGTCATTTCGCTGTTGGGCAACATATATATAAAATCGCAGCTTACAAACGCGCATCTCGATTCGATTGGCAAAGTCGTTCGGACAGGTTCGATCGTTTTCCGTCCTTCTCTCGTATCTATTTTTTTTATTCCACTTTTTTATCGTCTTTATTATTTATTCAGCGAGCAGCGACGATTTCGCTAACGCGGTTTATCAGTCGTAACAGTGGTTAACCGCTATTAAACGCTTTCTGTCGATGTTGGGTAATAATCGCGACTCACGAGCGACGATCTGCGAACGCAGCAAATATTCGCAGTGTCGATTAGCTCTAATGCCCCCAAAACTTACTGTACTCCAGGCTGACGATATTAGCGCGAATTTTTTCGTTTTACGTTGTAATTTTTTTTTTTCATCCGTCCTTCGCGGTATAATAATAATCGATTGGCGTGGTTCGCCAGGCGAAGCTTCGCTCTTTCCAGACACGATTATCGAGGAGCTGAAACAGCGACGCAGCAGTCGAGCTCGGCTCTTATCAACCGTAACAGCGTTGTGGTGTTGTGTGTTTACTTATGCGGTAGCCTAAAATAGGTTTGCGTAAAAATACCGCGAGTCGGTCGTATCGGTTAAACGTCCTAAGTGCGATGGGAAAAGCGTTGTGAGCGACGCGGAGAGCTTCTGTCGAATTCGTGGGGACGTAAAAAAAAAAATGGCGCTCTTCGACCCTTCGAACGACAATTTCTTGCGATTTTTTCTCCCTCGGCGATGAAATCCCCTTCGCTCATTTTTTATTTTCCTCATCCGTCGCTTTCTCGCTTTTCCTAAGCTCCTCCGTCGTCGATTTGGGACAAAGTCAAGTGGAAAATTTTGCAACAAGTAAATTATTTACATAATCCTGGTATATTCATATTATTTCAGCGAATCACTAATAGATAATTCATATATAGATATTCTCGGCATAAATAAATCGAAAAAATTTGGGGGGAGGGGTGGGGGGGGGGGGGGGGGATTATTACTGAATAATCGTGTAATTCGGGGGTCGGCAGCGGATGTGGATCGCTGATCGAGGAAAAGGGGGCTTCTGCAGTTGTGTGCAAACATTTGCCAACTGGAAAAAGAGAATCGAATGGGGAAGCGGTGGGGGTTTATGGGGGGGTCGGAAATACGAATTTAAAAAAGGCGACGTAACTATATAGCGCAGACGACGTGTCGAATTTACGTCGTGGACGCGTCCGGCAAGTACATAACATCAATAAATGTATGGTTTTCAATTTGGATTTTTTTTTCCTTTGCTCTCTCTCTGTCTTTCTTCGTTTCATTTTTGTATTTTTTTCTTTTTTATTTATCGTTAAGTTAGACATCAGATCGGACGACCATCCCAGCGGGAAAATGACACAATAACGTCTCATTAACCATACTAATTTTTTCGTGTTCTTTTTTTTTAATTGTGATTTTTTTCTTCACGTTTTTAAATCGATATAATCGCGTTACAGTGGAAACATGCAACTAACACGACGACAGCGGCCGAGAATTTTTATTCGATTTTTTCTCGGCGCAAACATCGCAGCGAACAACGTCCCCCACATTGTTCGCTGCTTTGTTTTGTATTTTTTATTTCATTTTTTTTTTGTGGGAGGCGAATGCCGACTTAACAATGTTCTCGCTCGATTCGTGTACGATTTTTTTTTTCTCGGTTTAATATTGTTTCTTTCGCGTTCTTCTTGTCGCCAATCGGCGCGCGCTCGTTCCGCGCGCGTTTATTCAGTTTAATATTCGTATTTCGAATAAGTATATTAGAGATAATAGCAATAAATTGTAGTAAGGGTTTACCGTCTTATCACCTAGCATGACAAGTAAATATTGGATTCTGGGTGTTTTTTTTTTTCTCAATGAATATAGGTAGTAATGTAATTTATGTGGTGTCTAAGAAGGAAACCACGAGACGCTTCCGCTGCTGCTGCTGCTCCTCTATGCCGCTGGTTTTTTTTCTCGCTTGCGTATCATTATTATTTTTTGTTTTTCGTAATCTACTACTTCCAACTACTCGTATCCTTTATTTCTGCTTTTTTTTTTTAGATCTCGTTCGTGATTATGTAAGAGAAGGACTCACTCTCTACTCGGGCGGGTTTCAAGCTCGCGAAGTAATAGCGGAGCAAGAGACTTCCGTACTTAGTGGCTCCATTTGTTCCATCCCTGGAAGGAAATAATTATTGAATTGTTTTCGAAATTTTTATTCACTTTTCGCCAAAGATGCAACGAGACGAAAATAATCGAAAGGCGAATTTTTAGATCGCGAGGAATAGGGCAGATGTACCATTAGTGACCACTGTGCCAATTGTGGCCATTTTTTATTATGTTATTTCTAAAAAAAAAAAAAGAAAAAAATGTTACTATGATTTTAAGTTGATTTTTTTCAACCAATCCATATAAATCCACTGAATGATCGATGACTTTGAAGCGAAGCCTTTTTTATGCGATTGGATGCTTTGGTTTATTCCTTTGAATCTGATGGCCACAATTGGCCCGAAAATGGGCAAAAACGGTACATCTACCATACTCGTCGATATTGACTGGAGAAAAAAAAAAATTAATTTTCGAACTCACTGGATGTTGCTTGTCTTGGCTGGGATCGGACATTCCCCACGCGGGCGGCTCCATCTTCGCGTTTTCATTGTGAGGTATTTCGGGCAGTCCTGGGGCGCCGAACTGGCCGGGCAGTAACGCGAGCCCCGGTATCAACGAGAGACCCGCCGCGCTTCCGTTGGGGAATGGTTGCTGATTGTCCAAATGACCCTAAACAAATGTGCAGGCAAAACAATATTAGTCTCCAATCGATTCCACGTTCCTGACTTTGCCCTAATTTTTTTCGTGTAATATTTTATGACTTATTTTTTCGTGTGTCATTTCAATATTCTGTTATTTTTTCGTGTGTTATTTTAACATTCTATTAATTTTTCGTGTGTTATTTTAACATTCTGTTATTTTTTTCGTGTGTTATTTTAACATTGGATAATTTGACGTGTCACCGACCGTCAGACGTACCTGAAAAGTCGACTCCATCATCTGATGCAACTCCGCGTCGATATTCGCCATCCGATTGTACGAAGTGTTCGGCCGGAACATCTGATGCCTGTCCATTCCGGGCGCGAGACTGGCCCACGAGTTGACGAGTTTCTCGTTGTTGAGCATCCAATTGATCGAATCCGCGTCGCCGCCGGGTCCCATTCCCGTGGCGTAATTTTTCCACGCTCTCTCGGTACCGATCGGTCGCGGCACTTTCCGATCCTCGACCTTCATCTGGCTCATGTCCTGCGGCACTTGAGCCGGCGACGACGGCGACATTGCCGGCGAACCGCCGTTCTCGAGGCTCGTTATGAGATCGATATTGCCAGGTTGACCGGCGATCCCGCCGAGATGATTCGGAAAGCCGATCTGACCCATCATAGGGTCCTGATGCGGCGGGCAGTTGTTGTGCGGCGGCACGAATGGCCATCGTGTCTGACCGTTCGACGACGCCATGTTCGGATTCGCGGCGACTCGGGAACCCGCCGGCGGTGCTTGTTGATACTTTCCCATCGGGAAATTCGCGCCGAGCATCGCTAAATTATTCGACTGCTGAATGGCCGACGGAGGAGGCGGCGCCGGGACCGTAGCGAACATATTCGGATGAATTCCTGCGGCGGCGTTGAGCATCGTCACCTGCGGCTTATTGTTCAAATGCAGGGAACTCGAAAAATCCGGCGCTCGGGGATTTAGTCGCGACATGCTGACGGTGGTATTGACGCTCGCCGATTGGCCGCCCATCGTCTGGGCGAAGCTCTGCATGTGCGGATGGAAAGGCATCAATGGATGACCCGGTTGCGCCTCGTTTGGTACCATTTTTAAGAGGCTCGAATTTACGTTCGGATGCTCGAAGCCGCTGTTGTTGGCTTTGAAGAGATTCACGTCGAGACTCGGCTGTGACGTCGATGGCTGTTGTTGCTGCTGCTGCTGCTGCTGCTGTTGCTGTTGCTGTTGTTGTTGCTGCTGCTGCTGCTGCTGTTGCTGTTGCTGCTGCTGCATCACGTGCTGCTGATGCGACGCAGCCGCGTTTCGCGCGCTCATCTCCGACGGAAAGACCGGACGATTGTACTGCGCCATTTCGATGTTCTGCTGCGTCATCACTGGTCGCGCGACGGCCAAGCTTCCTGGTGGCTTGCTCGCCGGATGCGGATGCTCGTTGTAGCCGACGGAGGATTGGAACTGCGGCGGTTGAATCGCGCTGTGGATTCCGGAAGGCGAGACGCCGCTGCCGATCGCACCGCTCGCGTTACTATTGGAACTCGCGCCGCTTCCGGTTTGAGACTTGCTCGAGACTGGCGAGCACATGGCCGTCGCTCCTCGGTATCCTGGCGCCTTCGACGCGTCGACCTGGGAAAATAGCAACGAAAGCCACAAGATTAATTTCAGGATCTACTAAATACAGCAATTTGCAAAAAAAAATGTGCGATGGTAATGATGGATGGACGTCAAAATAGCGAATGACAAAAAAGTAGTGAACGGCTAAAATAGTGAACAAAAAAATCAGACTTTGATATAAAAAAAATCGTTCATTCGCTATTTTGACCCTCAGCCCACAAATATTGGACCCAGATATAAAAAAAATTCGTTCTTTCGCTATTTTAACCCCCACCCAAAAATATCGGACTTCGAAACAAAAAAAATTCGTTCCCGCTATTTTGACCCCCACCCAAAAATATTAAACTTTAACATAAAAAAAATGAAATCACGAACCTGCGGCGGAGCGCTGTCGATGAATTTGTTCGTGGAATTGCTGCCGGACGCATTAACGTTGACACCGCCGCCGGCGACAGTCGCAAAGTTCATTCCCTTCTGCGACTCGTTCTCCCTGCCGCCCCACATCGACTGCTGCGTTACTTTCGAGAAGGTATCATTGAACAGCGAATACTCGAGCGGTGTATTATTGCTCGTCTGTTGCTGCTGCTGCTGAGCCTGTTGCTCGTTTTGCTGCTGTATCGTCGGCGCTATCGGCGTCGAGCTGCGCATCTGCTGCTGCTGCTGTTGCTGCTGCTGCTGATGCTGCTGCTGCTGCTGCGGCTGCGTTTGCGATGAAGGCAAATGTTGCTGCTGCTGGGGCTGTTGCTGCTGCTGCGACTGAGGCTGCTGCTGCTGTTGCTGCTGAGGCGGCTGAATGGGTTGCGGCTGCTGTTGCTGCTGTTGATGATGATGGCTCTGCTGCTGCTGCTGCTGCTGTTGCTGCTGCTGCTGTTGCTGCTGCTGCTGCTGCTGCTGTTGCTGCTGCTGCTGCTGATGCTGCTGATGTTGCTGAGCAGCAGCAACCGCCGATTGTTGCGAAATCGCCGTCGTCTGCGCGAGCGCAGCCGGCGGCGATGGTGTCACGCGAACGTTACTCGCGGAATTCGCGAGAGCCGAGCCACCGACGTTGACGCCGCTGTTGTTGTTGTCGGAACCATTGGCGATTCCGGCGGCGGGAGCGAGACTCGTCGACTGAATCGACGCGCCGGACGAGTTCGGCGAATACGACGATTTGCCGGCGGTATAATGGACGACCGGCGGCGCTGAGAGGGTTGGCAGTGGCCGACAGTGCTTCGGCGATGTCCTCGAAAGCGCTGAAGCGCCGGCGACGTTGGCTGGGTTGACGGAGGACGACGCAGCGGCTGCTGCGGCGGTCGTCGACGACGCTGATGAGGATGACGACGACGAAGATGGCGTCGAGGCTGAACCGAAGGCGGAAGCGGAAGCTGCGGCTGCTGCTGCTGCGACGGCTGCTGCCTGCTGCGGCGACGTCTGTGGCGTTGTCGGGGCTGTGGACGACATTACGGTCACAGAGCTTGATTGCGATGATTTCGGCTTATTTCCTTGATTATGGTTCGATTGCATGACTGTGGCGGAGGTATGATTCGAGGCAGTGATTTCAGAGAGTTTTGCGGCGAACGACGCTGTTTGGTTCGTGATCGTCGCGACGATTTTCGTGGACCGTCCGGCCGTCATAATGGCGCTCGTGTACGACATTGTCGTCTTTGTATTGGTCGTCGATGAGATTTGGGACTGCGCACGTTTATCCGCTGCTGTGGGGAAGTTAGCAGATTTTTTGCGTTACCGATTAATTGCACGATTACTGAGGATGTTTTTTTTTTTTGCTTTGTTCGGCGGCTGTTTTATGGTAGAACAATGGCGGAAGAGTCGCGCGTTAGAGGGACCTGGGGAATAATTTTCGGGGAGCCGGTGAATATTTTTGGGGAGCCGGTGAATAACCATCTGCGCTGGCCGCGCGCTTCTCTTATCGCCCGACGTGATTTTTTTTATTTTTTTTATTTTGGAGGATTTTTTCGGGATTTTTTTTTGTCTCTATTATTCCGAAACTCGGAAATCGCGAGGTCCAGGATGAGATTTCCGCGTTATCTATAGAGAGCAGGCGAGAGAGAGGAGATAGATAGGTACGGAAGGTGTGACGATGGCGACTTACCAGCTGCGACGAGCCTCGGTGCGCTCGCTCTCGGCATCGCCGCCGGCAGAGCGCCGCTCAGCTTGATGCTCGACGACGAGCGCAACGGCGGCATCAGTTGACTCACGGATGACGATGCGCTGGACGTGTAACCGCCGCCACCGCCGCCGCCGCTGGACTTGCTCGACTGCGAGCCCGCGGCGCTGCTCGACGACGGAGCCGTCTTCGCCGAACCGGCTCTGCTCTTCGTCGCCTAAACATTCCAAACGTTATTGTAGATTTTTTGCGAATTAAAATACATTGCCGCTGGTTTCGGGGACGAATGTCTCGATGGCGTTACAATCGAATATAGATTCGTTGCGGAAAAAAAATGTAATACTTGTAAATAAAAAAGAGTGGCTAATGATGAAATTTTTTAAAAATGTAATAGGCCGAAAATATAACGAATATCGATTCGTTGAGGAAAAAAAACAGACTAAAAAATTCTTGTAAATAAAAAAGAGTGGCTAATGATGAAAATAAAAAAATGTAATTGAAGTCGGAAAACATAACAAATCGATTCGTTGAGGAAAAAAAAAATCTTGTAAATAAAAAACTGGCTAATGATGAAAATGAAAAAATGTAACAGGGGTCGGAAAATATAACGAATCGATTCGATGAGGAAAAAAATTAAAAATTCTTGTTAATAAAAGAGTGACTAATGGTAAAAAAAAAATGCCGGCGGATACTTACGATACTCGATACGGGAATCGTCGTTTTGTCCCAGGACGAAGACGTGACGACTGTGAGCTTCGATTTCGGCAGCATCTGCAGAATGTCGACGTCCGGATCCTTGATTAGCGCCGCGATAAGCGTGTGCGCCTGTTTCGTCGCGTCCGTCGATCCTCTGCGAAGCAAAATGCGAAACAATGATGAATATCGTCGGCGACACGTTCGGGAAATTTGCGATATGTTCTCGCGGCGAGCTTGTATACGCACTTGATCGTTATTATTCTCTCGCCCTGGCACTTGCTCTGCTTTTCCACTTCTATGTGAGCGCCGGTTGCGCCACGAATCGCGTTTATGTTGCTGCCGCCACGGCCGATGACTCGGCTGATAGCGTTCGGCGGTACCGAAACTTTCTTCGAGCGAAACGGCGAATTCATGAATCTTCCGGAGTCGTCGGACTGGCCCCTGTAATAATTTAATAAATAATTTACAATTTTCTTACAGATGGAAAAAAAAAAAAGTAAATTGCGTTATTAATTTTGAGGCGAAACAATAATACTATCCATTTATTTACAATCATTGATATTAGACCTTTTTTAAATTTTTGGATACTTCAAACATTTTAGGTATTTTTATATTTTATATTTTAGGTATAAAGTTATTAAAAGATATCACAATACAATTTAGATTGGATCATTGTGAATTAACCGCAAACGATTCTCCAGCGGTGCAAAATAATCCGGCTGTGCAAAAATGAAAGAATTGGCCCGTAAGCATTTTTCATCAATTGTTTCATAGGCACGGATTTTATTTTTTTTCAACGAGCACACAAAAGTAGGCAGACAAATGGAACGAGAACGGTCGATTGAGAAATTCTCGGTCGACTGTTGAGTTTCTCAATCGCCAGAGTAACAATGGACTGCGACATGCACAGCGAGTTCAGCGATTTGACTCCAATTTCCAAAAAAAAGAAATTATTGTAACGCACACGCAGCTAGTTTACGAATCCAAAAGTACTTACTTGCGCACGACTTCTTTCCATCCTTCCTCGCGCTTACCGCCTTGTTTCGGGCTCGTCGAGCTATTCGTCTTCGCGGAAGTGCCGACCGTGTCGTTGTCGTACTGATTACCACTCGATTTCTTTCCCTTTCCCGAGACGTACGTCTCGTTACCGGTCGCCTCGAAGTCCTCGCGATCCGCCGGATGACGCGACGACTCGAACACGAGTTGACCCTTGAGTTTGCGCTCGCTGGAATTCACCGCAGCGGTCGTCGCGGCTCGGGTGCTCGATACCGATGGTGCCGAACTCGAGGAGCTGCTGCTTCCTACGCCCGACGACATTCTTCTGCGAAGCGAAGGAAAAAAAATCAATAAAGAAACCATGAAATGGAAATACAAGAAAATTAGAAATGAGTACAAAATAACGACACAAGTTAATAAAAAAATTTTTAAAAACGCAACTTAAAAGAAAAAAGGCTTCATTGAAGGCAACTTCCTTCAATGAAAATAATAATAATAATAATAATAATAATAATAATAATAATAATAATAATAATAATAATAATAATAATAATAATAATAATAATAATAATAATAATAATAATAATAATAATAATAATAATAATAATAATATTAATAATAATAATAATAATATTGGTAAAGAAAAATTGAAATATAAATACAAAAAAATTACAAATGAGTGCAATTAACGAGTTTATAAAAAAAAAACAAAAAAATCCCAACTTACTTGTCGGATGTCGAGCCTTGACTCTTGGTGGGTGTGACGGTATTCTGCGAAGTTACGTTCGCCGCCGCGGCAGGTATAACCGGCTTCGCCGATCTGTGCGGCGACGCGTCCTTGTCATTGTTGTTATTGTTGCTAATATTATTCCCCGGGCTGCTGCTCTTCTTCTTCTTCTTGTCCTTCTTCCTCTCCCTCGCCTTGACGTCATTGCTGCTGCAGCTGCCCTGACTATTGGCGTCGAAGCCGCTGTCGCCTTCCTCCTTATCGGGATCCTCGGGACTTCGATTAACCGGCGACGGAACATTGTCGAGTCGTTCGCAGGTGTCAACAGCGGAGGCTCCGGGTCCGCCGGAAGCGGCGCAAGCGGCGCTGCCGCTTCCTCCACCTCCGCCTTCGTGATCGCTATCGTCTTCGCGATCCGCGTCCTCGTCTTCCGACTTCTTCCCATTGTCCTCCTTATCCTCGTAAATCGTTTCATTCTTCTTATTCTCCTCGTGAAGCTTACGCTTCTCCTCCTTCTTCTCGAGCTTCTTCTTTTTCTTCCTCTCTCGCCGCCGCGCAGCCGCCGCTTTCTTCGACTCCTCGCGCGTCTTCTCCATATCCAACTCCTCCAGCAATATCGTCGCGTTCTTATTGGCCCTCGCGGCTTGCGTCTCCTTCGCCGCGCGTATTATCTTCACGCACTCGGAGCACTTCTCCAGCAGCTCCTTATCGTTCACCGTCGCTATGTACCTCGTCATCTCCTGGTCGCTCGGGAATTGCGTCACGTGATTGACCATCCACTTGACGACCTTGATGTGCCCCTTGCGGAACGCCGCCATCAGGCAAGACACCTTCCGATTGTCCTGCGAGTCGATATCCGCATTTGCATAATACAGCAGCTCGACGACGCTAAGATGGCCGCCGTTCGCGGCGAGCCAAAGAGGACTGTTGCCCTTCTTGTTCTTCACCTCGACCTGCGTTCCGCGAGATAACAAAAGCTCCACGAAGCGGCAGTGTCCCTTATCAGCGGCAATCGTCAGAGCAGTGTCGCGCGAAGAGGGCACCGGCGTTGCGTTCACGTCCGCTCCCTTCGTCAGCAAAACCCTTCCAACCTCCACGTAACCGCCGCTCGCGGCTTCCATGAGCGGCGTGAGACCAGTTTTCGCGCGATGCTCGACATTAGCTTTGCGATCGAGAAGCAGACTCACGACCTCGTGACGACCTTGGAAGCACGCGAGCGTGAGCGCTGTATTACGATTCGTCTCGATCTGCGCATTGATATCGCTTCCCATATCGAGAAGCAGCTTCACCGCCGCTGTGTGACCGTTCATCGCAGCCAACATAAGCGGCGAGATACCGAGTTTCGATCCTGTGCGCGAATTTATCTCCGCGCCGTGGCTCAGCAGCAGTTTTATGATGTTCACGTAGCCGCCGGAAGCGGCGAGGCTCAGAGGAGTGTAATCCGACACATTTCGGTGCTCCTTATTGGCGCCGCGATTCAGTAGCAGCTCGACGACCTCGAAACGCCCTCCGCTGCAGGCCAAAGACAGCGGCGTGTCTTTAGTGCGCTCGGACTGCGCTTCGATGTCCGCTCCGTGATTCAAGAGAATTTCCACGACTTTTTGGTGGCCAGCAGTCGCAGCGAGGATCAATGGCGTGAAGCCCTTCTTGTCGCGATGCTCGATGTCGGCGCCGCGGCTTAGAAGGAATTCAACGAGCTCTTCGTGGCCGCCGGCGCAGGCCAAAGTCAAAGCGGTGTCGTGATTGCTGTCGGTTTCGGAATCGACGTCCATGCAGGAAAATGGCGCGAGGGGAACCTGATTGGCGCCGGTGTAACTGGCGCTTGGAGTGCCCGGGACGGCGCCGACGGGTCCGCCGGTTGTGTACTGATTTCCGGCGACTGCTGAGGGATCGAGTTGGTAATTTTGTCCGGAGAAATTCGCCACTGGCTGCTGTTGTTGCTGAGTTTGCGGCTGTTGGACTTGCTGCTGGGTTGGTTGCTGTTGCGGCTGCATTTGTTGCTGCTGCTGTTGCTGCTGCTGCTGCTGGTTTACCGTCGATTGCTGCTGACACGTTTGCTGCTGGGAAACGAGAGGATATCGCGCTTTCTTTCCTTTTCCCGTCGCTGGTGCGGTGTAGACTTGCTTCTCGCCGTCAGGAGCGACGCCCGCGTTCGCCGTCACTGCTGCGGCGGCCGCTGCGGCTGCGACGACGGATGGCGCTTGGGTTTGCGTTGCCACTTGGACCTGATTCGCGGACGTGCACTGCGGCGTCATCGAGCAGACTTGCTGCGGCTGTTGAGGCTGTTGCACTTGCTGCTGGAGTTGCGGCTGCTGCTGCTGCACTCCTGGTTGTTGTTGTTGGGGTTGTTGTGGTTGTTGCTGGCCGAAACGGTCGGCCGTCCGGGACAAAGTGCGCTGAGCGGCCGCGGCCGCCTCGTCCATTCGCTTCTTTTGCATCAGGCGTCGGCTCTTCGTGAAACCGTTCATCACGAGTTTGGCGCACGCCGGATCGGCCAGTAACTCAGCGACGACCTTCGCGCGGACATTTTTCTCCTGGAATTGGGAATCATTTCGCTGGTTATATTTTGATTTTTTTTTTAGTAAGAAAATTTTGTACCAAGACATTTTTGAGAAAAAAGAATTTTCTTTTAGTAAAAAAAAAAGGGCAATTTACCTGTTCGGATTTTTGACGCAGTGACCAATGATGTTTCTGGCGATGCAACTGCTGCTGCAGCTGTTGTTGCTGCTGCTGCTGTTGTTGCTGTTGTTGCTGCTGCTGCTGTTGCTGTTGTTGCTGCTGCTGTTGCTGTTGTTGCTGCTGTTGCTGCTGCTGCTGCTGTTGCTGCTGCTGTTGCTGCTGCTGCTGTTGTTGTTGCTGATGTTGCTGCTGCTGCTGGTCCTCGCTGTACATCAGCTCCAGTTTCTTCAGATAGAGATTTTCCTCGCCGTCCGTTCCTGCGAATATACAAGCTGGAATATAGCAGTGTCGTCACAAAGAACGAGTTTTTCCTGTGTCTTCTATTTTTTTTATTTTTTTTTCCTCGCTATGGTAGAAAATGATTGTGATAATTACCATCGGGGACGTCGTCGAAATGCAGCGCCTCGAAGATATCGGCGACGGTCTCGAGGGGCACCTGCGTGCCGTCCTGAAGCTCGAACATGTTCATGTCGTTTTTCATGATCGCCTCCCAGATCGGGCACTCGCCCGGTCCGATGCATCGGTTCAGCATCTCCTGCTGCGACGGACCCGGGACGACCGCCTGTTCCGAATTCTCCTACAAGTCAAGCAAAGCATTCGCAAGGTTTCGAAATAACGCAAATTATTCTATATACGCCTCTAAAAACCATTTTATTTTCAACTGATTACTTATTTGTAAAGGAGCTCGTCCCGTAAATTAATTAAAAAAAAAAAAAACAAATTAAGTCAAATTAAGTCGTTTCGAAATAACGTAAATTATTATATACACGCCTCTAAAAACCATTTCATTTTCAACTATATACTAATATATAAAAAGGCTCGTCCCTTAATTTAAAAAAAAATAAAAATAAAAAAAATCAAACGAATTAAGTCAAAAGTGTCGAAGACGTACCTGAACCTGATCGAGTTGAAGCTGCAGCTGCTCGTTCAGCTGCTGCAACTGATGAACCTGCTGAACCTGGTAGGTGTGCTCGCGTTGTTTCTGTTGATACTGTTGTTGCAGGCCGGCCATTAGCGTGACCTGTTGCTCCTGCTGCTGCTGCTGCTGAAGCGGCTGCTGCTGAGCCTGAAGCTGCAGCTGCAGCTGTTGCTGCGGTTGCTGCTGCTGCTGCGGTTGCTGCTGAAGCGACGTCTGCTGCTGCTGCTGCAGCTGAGTCGGTTGCTGCTGCTGAATCTTCCCAGCGATCATTCCCGAAGCCGCAGCTGCAGCTGCGACTGCCGCCGCCTTTCTCACGTTCTTTCCCTCCTTCTTCGACACCGGTTTCGCCTTCGGTCGATCGCTTATCGCCGTATTCTGGCTGACGTCGCTGCTCGCGGTTATCGGCTGGGAAACCGGCGGCGCCGGTGCGCTCGCGGTCGCGATTCCCGTCGCTGCGACGACGTTCGGCGAACCCGGTGCACCGATGTTCGTCGCTACTCCGAAATTCGAAGTCGCAGCGGTTCCAGGACCGACGATGCTGGACGAGATCGGCGGCATGAACAATGGCGGCGGCGGCGTCGTCGGAAAACTGCTGCCTGCGCTCACGCTGACACTTCCGCTTCCGCTGCTGCTGCTGCTACTGCTGCTGCTGCTGCCACCGCCGCCGCCGGCGATTGGAAACGTTGCGTCGCCCGGCGCCGGTGCCACCGGTCTGTATTCTTCCTCCACTTGGCGGAGACTCTCCTGCAGGGCTATCCTCTTGGACGTGTAGTAACCCGCCGTGTACGCGGATATCACCTCCTCGGCCTCCTGGTCCAGGAGGCTGCCCGGCTGACCGGTCAAGCCGCACACGAGACCTGACGAAACGGCCATTTCTTTGTATCGCCGAAGGCGGGGAACGCAATTTTTTTATATAGTTTTAAAAAATTATAATAGTGGGTGAGATTTTTTTTTACTGTTGTATGAATCGGATAAAGAGAGAAAATTCGCGAGTCGAGGGAGTTGATAGCAGAAATTGTATCGCAGTTTTTTTTTTTTTTTTAATTACAATAGTGGGTGGGAATTTTTTTTTAAACTGTAGTATGAATCGGAATAAAGAGGGAAAATTCGCGAGCCGAGGGAATTTGATAGCGGAAAATTTGAGCTTACCCGCGGCGTGAGCAGGCAAGTCGATGTTCAGTATACCTGGGAGCGAGGTCTCGGCCGACTCGACGATGTCGGCGGTCTGCTGCTGGTGCTGTCCTCCCATGGTGTTGCCGGCCGTACCAGACGGGCCCAAAAACAAGTGGCCTGCACCTTTGATCTGCAGCTCTCGTTCCACCCTCTGCAAAACATTGCGTCACATTTTCCATTAAGTCAACACCGTACAGTTCTCGATTAAAGATGTTATACAGCTCCACACTAGTTTGCACTAGTTTGCAATTAAATTTTTCCCAGGTAAAAAAAAACTTGGCAATACAAATTGCCATTAAAAATAATCAACGGATGCTTAAAACTGCGCATAAATTATTTAAAAAAATCAGCACTCATTTGACTAGTGCGGAGCTGTATAGAATCCATAAACGGTACCAAAAAAAAAAAAAAAGACTCACCTGCAATTCATCGAGAATATGTTGCTTCCGCACCATCTGCTCGAAGGGCATGTTCTTTCGGCCATTGTCGTTGTTCGCCGCAGCGGCGACGACGGCTCCAGAATTGGCCGCCGTACCGTTCGCGGCATTGGCGAGAGCCACGGCGGGACCGAGGCTGATGTTGGCCTCGGAGAGGCCGGTGAAGCCGCCGCTACCCTTGTCCAAAATATTCGTCGCGTTATCCTTGCCGCTCGTCGTCGTCGTCGTCGTCGTCGACGTCACGGCCTCGCCTGCGGGCTGAGTTCGCACCTGCTGCGCTTCCGCGGAGGTGAGACTCATGTCGGGCATCATCGTGACCGAGCGATTTTTCCTGAGCAACGACTTTCCGGTGTTGTGCTTCGGCTGCAAGCTCTGAGACTGATTCTGCTGCTCGTTCGCCGCCTGCTGCTGATTCTGCTGCTGTTGCTGCTGATTTTGCTGCTGTTGCTGCTGCTGGCTCGGCGATTGTTGCTGCTGCTGTTGCTGCTGCGGTTGATGCTGATGCGTTGGGTGCTGCTGCAGAATCGTTGGGTGTTGCGATTGCGGCTGTTGCTGCAACTGCTGCAGCTGAGGTTGCTGCTGAGGTGGTTGCTGAGACGTCTGAGGCTGCTGCTGCTGCTGTTGTTGGGGTTGCATCTGCTGCGGCGGTAATTGTTGTTGCTGCGGTTGCTGCTGCTGCTGTTGCTGGGGGAGCAACATCGGCGCAGGCGCCGCGTTATGGGGATTGTTCATAATAATGCTATGCGGGTAATCCAGCAGAAGCTGAACTACGCTCGTGTGACCGCCTTTGGCAGCCTCTATCAGCATCGTAGAGTTGTCCTGGAAAAAGTCAAATCGAATCGACGGTCAGTTTGGTATTAATATCGGATTTGGTATTAATATCGGAATGGTTCGTTTCGCTATATTTAACACTTTTCTCAATGCGGTTACAGAGTTGGAGGATCGAATTTTTTTTTACCTTCAGTTTATGGAATGGATCGGCGGACTGCGCAAGTAGGAGCTCGACGACAGCGAGATGTCCACCGGCGCAGGCGAGCGAAAGTGGCGTATGATCGTTATTCGTAGTATTGCGATTGAGACTGGCTAGTTTGAATATGAGAAACTGCACTGTACAGAGGTGGCCGGCTCTGCAGGCTTTCATCAGTGGTGTTCGACCTCCCTCGGATTCGTGTTCCTGTTTATTGTGAAAAAATTCGTTAGGCATAATTTTTTTTTTATAAAAGAGGAGGGAAGCATTTTTTAAATCGCAGAGGACGCACCAGGTCAGCTCCATATTGCAGGAGAAGATCGGCAACGTCTGTATGACCGTTCTCGCAGGCATACGTCAAGGCAGTGTCACCGGTTTGAGTCTGGGCGTGAACCTCCGCCGAGGACTCGAGGAGATATCGAACGAGATCCAAGTGTCCCTCCTGGGCGGCCTCCATAAGCGGCGTCGACGCGCCGAGCTCGATGTTCGCGCCGGCTTTTATTAAAAAATCGGCCACCTCGAGAAAGCCGCCGCAGCAGGCCAACGTGAGGGCCGTTTCCTGAGTCTCCTCCGTCTGGGCGTTGATGTTTGCACCTGGGATGTGGATAACACGCGCAATTGCAGATTTAACGAATTTATCCTTGCCGGGTTTTTGGGCGAAATTTTTTTTTTTTTTTTTAACGAAGTTTTAAGACCCTATCCGATGGGAAATTTCCCGCTGATTCCAAATATGACGGGTTTTTGCCCGAAAAATAAAAAATGTTAGGAGAAAAACCCGAAAAACGATTTTTCACTTTTTTGCAATTTCGGCACTTTACGAAAATCGGTGTAATTTTTCTTTGGATCAATATAATCGGGATTTTCTTTTCGCATTCGAAAGATAACTCTTCAAGGAAGAGAATCCTGCCAGGCGGAACGTGATATCTCGATTTTTCGATTTTTTGCAGATTTTTAAAGTCGACCCTGAAAAATCGCAAATTTTTAGAAGGGGTACCCCTTGCCGGTTTTTTGGGCGAAAAAAAAATTTTCGATTTAACGAAGTTTTGAAACCCTATCCGATGGGAAATTTCCCGCTGATTCCAAATATGACCGGTATTTGCCCGAAAAATAAAAAATTCTGGGAGAAAAACACAAAAATTGATTTTTCACTTTTTTCGAACTTTAACCCTTCACGAAAATCGATGTCATTTTTTTTTGGATGCATGAAATCTGGATTTTCTTTTTGCATTCGAAAGATAATCCTTCAAGGAAGAGAATGCTGCCAGGCAGAACGCGATATCTCGATTCTTGAATTTTTTGCAGATTTTTAAAGTTGACTCTTATAAGTCTACAAAAACGGTTGCTCACGAACATTTTAATAGAATAAAATGAAAATAAAAATTATGAGTTTTGAGAAAAAATGAGGAAACGACGAAAAAATTCGTAAACGCAGGGCTCACCTTGACTCAGGAGTAGAGCCACCATCTCCTCGTGACCCTCGCGCGCCGCTTCCATCAAGGGCGTGTAGCCCTCGTCGTTGACTTCCTCGATATTGGCGCCTCTCTCGATCAGCAGCATCGCGAGGTCCACGTGACCACCGCAAGCCGCGAGCGTGAGGGGCGACTCGAAGCTATCGGTCGGCATGTTCACCTGAGCACCGGAGTCGAGCAGCAGCCTTGCGACCTCCACGTGACCGTCCATCGATGCCTCCATCAGTGCTGTGTGCATCTCGTCGGTCTTGTGCTCCTGCAAGTGAAAACTCTGTCTTCGAACACCCATACATCAAACTACCCAACGTAGTTCATTGCCTCCGAGCTACTCAATTTTTCTTCGCAGGACTTCCGACGTTACTTTTGCCTCAGCCTAATTTTTCACTTTATGAGGTGGGATTCAAAATGACCAAAAAGCGAATGGCCAAAATAACGAAGTTAAAAATGATGGACGTCTGAATCTAGAATAACCATCATTACGAAATTTTCTATTTTAGTCATTCGCTATTATGATCATTCACTATTTTGACCCCCACCCCAAATTATGTTGAAGTCTGTATCGTTAAAAAGCAACGAAAATAAAAAAAAAAATAAATTATTCCAATAAACCCAAAGGATCCTATTGGGTACCAAAAATTATTAAAACGATTGATACACGATACACCAACGTTTTAGAATCGCTAAAATAATATTTTAATCGTTAGTAAAATTGAAAAAAAATTCTTTTGGATGCATTCCAACGATGCAAACTTCGAAATTATTTTTTTCTCAGTGGCCTCTTCGGGCCCGACTGCCGAAAATTTGCGTAAGCGACGTCATACCTGATCGGCGCCGGCTTCCAGGAGAAAACGGACCATATCCAGGTGACCCTTGTAACACGCGAGCGTCAGGGCGGACTCTTTGAACTCGTTCGAATGGGTGTTTATTCCGGCCCCGTGTTCGAGCAAGATCTTCGCAACCGGAACGTGTCCCGCGCTCGCGGCTTCCATCAGCGGCGTGTGACCGTTCTCGTTGTGGTCCTCGACGTTGGCCCCAGCTTCCAGCAGTACTTTCACCACCTCCTCGTGTCCCCCGGCGCATCCGTACATCAGCGGCGTGTTGCCTGCGAAAAAATTAAACAAAGATGCTTCAAACTGAGGGGAAAAAACCAAAGTCTCGGCGAACCGGAAATAGGGAATGCTTACCTGACGTCGACTGAGCATTCACGTCCGCTCCGTGAGCAATGAGCAAACTGACGATGTCGACGTGTCCGGCGCTCGCCGCCTCCATCAAAGGGGTGCAATCCCCTTTGATGCCACGATCTTCCACGTTCGCATTCATCGCCAACAAAACCTGCTTCATAACGGTCATGATTTTTAATATTTCAGGCATTTTGAATCGTATTCTCGGGACACTCTCACTTTTCGTACGCAACTGAACGAATAGTTCATTAGGCTTCTCTCAAGGATACCCGTCGAGACTATTGCACAACCGCAATGCAAATTGCATTTGAATAACTGTGCTCTGTGTGTCGGAGAAGTTGCCGCGAATTCGAAGCGCGCAGAGTTAATTGGAGAACGCGACGAAGCCCGACGCGCGTTTTAATCGTGTAAAAGCTTCTTTCGAGACGATAAAACTTATCGAAAGGAGAACAAATAAGTGCGAGTAATATTACAGTGTTTACGCGGTGATATCGAACATCGTAATTTGAGGAGTGCTCGGTCACGTTGAGATATTCGTTTTGCAACTTCTTTTTGTGTTTATAAATGCTAAAAATATTCGAGCTAAAAAACTGATTCCATTGAATGAGTTGTGAACGTTTGCGTGGGCGAAAAAACAATTCATTTATCTTCAATTATTATCATCATTTATAATTACTCAAGGTTTTTCAGTTTAGAAAGTAAGTCCCTGAATAGTATCCTTGATACCTTTTAAGGGATCATCACAGTGTGACCCTCCGAAAAATCAATGATTTTGTGACGATCCCTTAATTACTTTTTTTTCTTTTTTTTTTTTTTTTTGTAATTCGAGAATTGTGGGTTTTGAGGGTTGTGGACATCGATTGGACATCGTCGGAGGATGGAATGAGAACAAACCTGCGCAAGTTCGTAATATCCTGCTGAACAGGCGAGGGAGAGTATGCTCTCGCCTTCCTCAGTGGTCTCGTGAACGCTGCGACCCTCGGTCAGGAGCTTCCTGACGGTGCCGACGTCGCCGTCGGTGCAGGCCTCAACCAGCGAGCGCTTGTCGTTCTGTATACGCGGATTGTCGTTGCGCATACGCGTGAGCGCGGCCGCTGCTTCGTCCAACGCGCAAGACACGCTCGATGTTAGACGTCTGAGTACCTCGTGATCGGCGAGATGTTTCCCATCACCGGACGACAATTTTCCAATTCCGGCCGCCTCGAGGAGCGCCTCCAGGCGCGCCTGCGTCTCCGGATCTACCGAACGCTCCGGGTCCTCGGGTGTTAACAGAAATTTCGATGTCTCCAGATGATTATCTTCGTCCAATTCCGCTTGATCAATAGCAAAACACTCCACCTGCGAACGAACAAAGAAATTTCAACGATATTAAAGCGATCTTCATCTCTCTGACTCTTCATCCATTGAATTATTCCAATGGATTTTTCACTCGTCTTTTTATGCAAAGGAGGCGAAGATTACATCGCGAATAACGAAGAGAGAAGGTAGAGAGGTCGAGATAAGAGATCGAATGGATTATTCCTCAGAATACCTTCTCTCGGTTGAGTTTAATTGCAACGGAAAGGTGGGTTTTGCGTCTTGTAATAATCTGACTAAACACTCAAATTACATCAAAGCGTGATTGCTTAATTAACTTTTTTTTATTGCTGCTAAGTCGCTAATGATTTTTTTTACTCTCGCTTTAAATGCTGCAAACGTTTCGACACTTTGCCGTCAGAAACTGGCTATACTCAATTTCTCAGTTTCTCATCGCACAATCGAAGGTATTTCCAGCGAAGCGACTAATTCAGCTCGGCGTCTCTTTGCGATGAAATTAAAAGAACGTTTTACACTCTACTCGCAAAGCAGCCTAGAAAATAACTTCTACGCGCAACATTTTTGCGATATAAAATTTTCATAGATATATATTAATTTTTATTCGTTACCCACTAAAATAGACAATTTCAAATCGCTTAAACATTTTTTAAGCACATTAGCTTATTCCCTTTATCATCAGATCGGAACGTCAAAACTATCGTCAGACAAACACTTAAAACGTATCGTTACTAAATTAATAATCACTGACTATCCGATACGATCTTGCCGAGGCCTTGTCTAAGATGGACGTAAATGCCCTGCGACGCAGCACATACAGCGTTTTGTCCTTCCGCCGCAAAGACGACGCTACCTGTGCACATCACAAGTCTTAGCAGATCCATCAAAGACAAAGCCTCGCTCCCCCAACCCAAAAATCTTAAAAAATCCCTCAATCCATCCTCAACTGCCGCAACGAACCAGCATCCGTACCATTTTGCGTCTCACGCTCGGTCGAAAGCAACATCCATCCTCCGACGGATAACATTATCAACACCCAACATACGGGCGACTCCTCCTCCTCCGCCAAACCCAACGCTTATAGATAATCGCCTGCGTAACGGCGCAGCTGAGGAAACAATCCAAAAACTGCCCTCGCGCGAGAATTGAGGTTATGAGTTGCGCGAGATGGCCAAAGGCGACTCGCGCAACGTAGACGCCGAATAAACGCGATTGCGACTTAGACCGCGAGGTGGGTGGTAAATCGGAGGTTGGAAATTGGCCGATGAATCGGTTGCTTCGAGCGCGAGAAAGAGCGAGACAGATAGATCGCGCGAAGCGTGAGAGCGACAGAGACAGAGATAGAGAGGCGAGCGAGAGAAAGACGTGGCCGCGGGTTCGATGCACCGAAGGTTGGGTTAACCGACGACGACAACGACGACGATTATTAGATCTCTGGCCTCGAGGATCGATCGCGAGAACGCACAAAAATGCTACCCTCTCTCTCACTCTGCTATCCGCGACTATATAGGTGTAACGATACTACTACGCACAGCCTCACCCCGCGAACTCGAGAAACTGTAGAGGGGCAAAAAAAAACGTCAGTCCTGCGCGTAGCATCCGCTTGGTGCTGCTGCTGCTGCCGCTGCTGCTGCTTGTAGTACATATTGGCCGTAGACGTAGCTACTCGGTCGCTGCGGTAGGGACAGAAGGAACGGAGGAACGAGGAGCAGCAGCGCAACGAGTGACGAGATCGAAATATAAAGCGTAAAAACACACAAAAGAAATAAATAAAACGAAACCGAAGATACACGAATGGGTGCGAAGAGGCAATGAGAGCCGACGGATAAATTACGCGTTCGATAGCAGTGAAAGTCGTAAACGTAGTACGGGTGTCCCACAGATATAGTACTACAAATGCTTACTACACAGACGGAGAAAACGGGCGGCGATGCGACTCCGAGGACGAAGAGAGAGAAGTGGAGACGAGGGTCGGAGGGAAAGAGTTGAAGTGGAAAAGGGACAGTAGTTAGTCAGGCATCAAAGGGTTGGGAGAAAGGGTCAAGGCGAAATAGAGGCGAGAGAGACGAAAAAAGAGAGAACAGTGCAGCCATTCCAAAGGTGGATCCGAGTCCAGAGAACTGACACTTCCTCAGTAATCCCAACACCCCCTCCCCCCCCCCTCCCCCTCCCTCGGTTTCCGCGCTTACCTACGATTCTCGTTCTACCTTTTCGCACGGGAGCTTCATAATAACGACTGCGATCCGACCGCGACACAACGACGACGATGACGAGCACAGAGAACGGATGGTGTCGATCGACAAATAATTCGCAGAAGGCGAGCACACCGAACGAGAGGCGTACGAAGCCCGCGAGGGCCACTCTCCGCTAGAATATCAAATAAATATGGTGGCTCGGTTCACGGTATCCGAGACACACGGGCCGCGCGCGCGGCTCACACACACAGACGCACAACGAACACACACACACAGACACAAACACACACACAGACACACAGACACTAATAGAATCCGCGCACACACACATATATATATATATACGGTTAAACTCGAAGAAGCCGTCGCTCTTTCTCTCTCTTTCTCGCTAAAGCCACTCACCAATACCAACGGCCGTAGCAGCAGCAGCAGCAGCGAGCAGAGCGGCGTGACACGACCGAAGGGGCTACGCTCGCCGCCCGTTCGCTTCACTCGCCTTCTACTTGACTCACTCGCACACCGACACTCGCGCGACACATACATACACAGAGCAGAGAGAGAGAGAGAGAGAGAGAGAGAGAGAGTGAGACACTGCTCGTTGCTCGGCTCACTCTCCACCGACACATACATACAGAGAGAGAGAGAGAGTGAGACACAGACACCGCTCGTTCGACAGAGACTGCGACGACGGCGTTCGCGACGTTAGACGTCAACTCGAACGCTGCTCTCCTCGTCGACGTCGTCGCTCGTCGATTTTCCTCGCATTCCCGATCGCGTTCCTCGACTGCGACGACTGCGTTGGATCTCTCTCTGTCTTCGTTCTCACCGCGACGAGGACGGCGCGCGACCGGGACGATTGACCGATGGACTCGTGGACATCCGGCGCCCGAGCCACGAACGCGCACGCAAATAATAAAGCGATGCGTCAACTGCGTACGAACGGAGCGAAAGAGAGAGAGATGGAGATAGAGGCGAGCATGCACGCAACGCAGATGCGCTTTGTTAACCTACCGACGGATAGAACGCGAATTAGATAGCAAAAAAAAAACGCACTACACGCAGAAACAACTTTATCGCCGAGCCGAATGGGGGAGGCAAAACGGCGACGGCGGCGGCAGCGTTAACAATCGTATTCACAAAGGGGCCCCCCTCCCCCCCACTAACAATGTGGCAGTCGATAGCGGGTGTAAAGGGGCCCCGAATGCGGGTCGTACGTTCCTCTGCAATAAAAAGCATAAATAACAAAAGTAACAAAAGGAGCGAATTAAACGAATTAAACCGGCTGCGAGCTTTTCGGAGTTTTACCGAAAGATTCACTTAGGACGAGTGAGTGAGTAAGAGAGGGGGTATTACAAAGTGTGACAATAATAAATAATGTATACACGAGTCACGCACACACATTCGCGAAACACAGACACACACAGACACTGTCGAATCGTCGAACGTCCCGCGACGTTGTGACACAGTAGCGAACGCGCGGGGGTCGCTTCTGCGCATGTGTGTGCGCATGTGTGTGTGTGTGTGTGTCCCACACAGACACACACATACAGTCGGCGCGAGCATTGGCTGCTCCAGTGTCGTCGCACATGCTTCGTACGTACGTTCGAGGCGACGACACTGACGTTTCTCGTCGCACCAGGCGGCGGCGGCGGCCGCCTCTCCTCTCTGCCTATTAACGCACATAATCCGGCGGTTATATAACGTTTTTTCATCGGGCGGCAAATTTTCGCGCGTCGCACTTTCGGCGGCTTTTCGCCAAACGCTAAATTCTTCGGTCGTTGCTTCGTTGTTGCTTCTCGCTTTTTTTTCGCGCTCTTCGCTGAGACGGCGAAGGCGCGATCCTCGGCAGGAGGGGGGAGGAGAGGGGCGCGGGAGGGGAGGAAGGATCCCCTGTATCCGCGAGTTAGCATTCGCGAGTAGTGGGAGAAGAGCAGCAGCAGAGGAGAGGAGAGGAGAGGCAACACAGAGAGCAGCTCGGTCGTAGGCCTGCGATTAAAGCCACCAACCTGGGCTTCCAGCAGGCATTCTCCTGGCCGATTAACTTTGTTCAACGGGTGATTGCGGTCCGCGAGGGAGAGAGGAGAGGGGGCAAGAGAGGGAGGTGGGCGGGGGGGGGGGGGAGAAGAGGAGGGGCGCGGAGCGAGGACGAGTCACCGTCCATGCCTGGACCATCTCTCAAGATAACTCTTTCACCGTCGGAATTTCCATTTCCCGAGCTAACGAAATAAATACGAGATTGCCGCTGCTGCTGACTCGGTGATATTTGCACACGCTTCGTCTGTATTAGCAGCCACGAGACTCAGACGAAGCGGCGAAACACGCACGCGATATCCATCTCTGCTTTTTTTTCCTCCGTGACTCTATCTCTGTCGCACTTGTGGACGTTTTATTATTCGCGGAAAATAAGAGCGGGGGAGGGGGAAGGGAGGGGAAGGGAGGGAGGGGGGAATTGTGTTCCGCGGTGACAATGCGCCTCGGTTATATCGCAGAACAGGCGGCGGCGACACGCGTGAAGGAAAGAGAGGAGGAACAAAAAAAAAAAGGGAATCGTGCGAGTCCCGAGGGATGGATCGACGGGATCGAACGCTCGCGCCGCCGCCGCCGCCGCCGCGAGAGCCGTTCCGAGTGGTCGGAAAGCCACGGGGAATGGTGGAACGAAGGCCGAGGCGAAAGAATGGATATAAATTCGTGGCGGAGCGGAGAACGCACCGACGAGGAGGAAGAGAGCGAAGGAAGAGAGCTGCCCGCCGAGCAGTGCGGAAAACTAGGCAGCGGCGTTCCGTGCGCCAAATGCTGGGCGAGCGAACGTTGCGAGAGAGAGAGAGACGGAGATAGAGACACGCACAGAGACAGAGAGAGAGGGGGGATGGAGAAGAGAGAGAGAGAGAGAGAGTACGGAGAAGGGCAATTCGCGGCGTTAGCATAGAATTTACTTCGGGATTTGCGTTCCGCGAGTATTCGAAGGGGCCAAACACACAAGGATACAGTTGGGTTGGGTTTTTTCGTTCTCTTTTACCATTTTTTTTACTTCACTCGTCGCCGCCGCCGTTCCTCTTCCCTCTCGCTCGCTCATTTTTATTCGCCCCCCCACCCCTCCCCTCTTCCCGTGCTCGACGGAGCCACAATTCCCGGAGTCCATTCTTCTCTATCGCGAGGAAATAACGCGCACGAGAGCCAAGAGGAACGGCGAGAAAGAGAGACGAAGAGAAAAAAGAAGCGGAGAGAAAGACCCGTAGAGAGAGACAGAAAAAAAAAGATGGAGGATTACCTCGGAAATGCTGTCCTCCTCGCTCTCCGACGAGTCTGTCATAAAGCGCGGCTGCAATTCGGAAAAGGTCTCGGTCTCCGATTTCGTAGGACTCGAGTTCGCGGACTGTGGAGTCGACGACGACGACGACGACGTTTTACCAATGTCGCGCAGCGCCTGTCCACTCGGTTTATCGTTCTTCTGGCAATCCGCGGTGCTCGACTGTCCTACATTCTGCATTTTTACCCTCCGGATTAATCATATGACACCAATCGGACCGTTTTCCCGTGACGCGCTCGCGACGCACATGTAACACCCGCACGTGAATAATCCCGAGCGACGTGAGGGGATTATTCGTTTTCTTCTTCGCGCTGTATTTTTGCCCACTATCGCCGTCATTCACGTAAGCTAACACCCGCCATGTCTACTATGGCTGCTGACGGCGAGACTCCCGGATACTTCCACGGCCATTCCGGAGGAATCCGTGCCGCCGCGCTCGCCGCTACGCTATTCGCCGCCCGCCGTACGCCGCCGCCGCCTCGGCCCCCCTCTTGCGCTGTACCTGTGGCGCCATCTTTTGGCGGTGGAACATCGACCGACGCCCCCCACTCCTCGCGCTTCGCGTCCCTTCTACCCCCTCCTCCTACTCCTCCCCCTCCACCTTCTCCACCTGTATTGCCGCCGCGCTCGCCGCGACGCTATTGGCCGCCCGCCGCCGCTGCCGCTACGCTATTGGCCGCCCGTCGCGCTCGCCGCTACGCTATTGGCCGCCCGCCGCCGCTGCCGCCACGGCCCCCTCTTGCGCCGTACCTGTGGCGCCATCTATTGGCCGTCGCACATCGACCGACGCCCCCCCCCCTCTCCTGCTTCGCGTCCCTTCTACCCCCTCCTCCTGCTCCTCTTCTTCCTTCCCCTCCACCTTCTCCACCTGTATTCATCAGTCCTTTCCCGAACATCCTCGAACGCCCTTTATTTTTCCGACCGAGAGACATCCGCGAGCGATGTCATCGCCGCGCGATCATCGCGCGGCGAGCGCGAATCGCCGCCTCGAGGGAAAAGGGCGGCCGCTTCGGGTTTGTCGCGTCGGCTGGAACGATGCGAAGCCTCGAACGTTCTCGATCCGCTGGCAGCGCGGCTGAGAGAAGGCGCGAGGCGCGTTTTATGCGCGCGCGCGCGCGCTTCCCTCGTGCGTATCGCGCGCGGCTGCCGACGGAAGTCGGAGCTCCGCTCGTGTGTCTCATTTGCTTCCAGAAACTCGGCTTCTCTTCCCCCACTCCTTTCCCTCCTCTTCCCTCTCCTCCCGCGCGCGCACCGCGAGCTGATTGCGCGGATCACGCGCGGTGATTCTGAAATTCTCACGAACGACTCGCGAACGGCGCATTCCGTCGGCGCGTGCAACGCGAAGCGATCGTTTGAGGCAATGTACCGATTTTTTTCCGGCGGCGCCGTCAATGACGAAGAGCGTTTGCCGAGCTTATTATATAGTTGCCGAGCGCGACGCGGCGACAATTTACTGGGATTTATATTACGCGGAGTTTATATTCGTAGACTGACGATTGCCGAACGCGGAAATTTTTCTATTGTGTCTGAGCGATGCGCTTATTAACGATTCTTTTATTTAGTCTGCGGTGTCAGAGTGATACTGCAGATTGGTCAGACTGCAGCGAATTGAATGTCGATGTTAGACTTCGATTTTAGTGCGAAAGAAAAATGTTGCTTTTTTAATAAATATAAATGTTTCTTGTCACCCGAATCGTTACATCGTCTCTTTGAGGTAAAAGTGAGACTCGCGGAGAGATTTTTACAGGAAGAGCTCGACGTTGATTTCTATGGCCGAACAAGGAAGGTTCAGATCGAACTTCGATATAACGTTCGGATGGAGAACACCCATTTTGCCGATCGGTTCGCCGTCGACGATGATTCTCGCGCAGCGCTGCGGGAAATACGTCGGATCTGCGGATTGTGAAAGAAAGACTGAGTTAGGAGCTCGCGTGACAATGGAAATAGTAATTTTGGTATTCAGATTGGGTTTAAAGCGCAATTGAAGCTAATGCATGCACATTTTTTTTAGGGGTCTGGTTTGTTAGCCTTCACTTTAGATTTTGGAGGAAGTAAGCGACGAGGGGTTTTTTTTCGATTTGATTCTGTTATATTTATATTTAAAAAAAAATGCTATCGTACCGTCATCCGCCTGCAGATAATATCCGACGTCCCCTTTGTCCGAGCTCCACGGAACCTCGAGCAATTGCATCACCCTGTCGAGGAGTCCGTGGATGACTTCGAAACCGGCCGATTTATTGCTGTAAATCGCGCACAGACGTCGCTCGTTGCGAGCGCCGCACTCGCTCGCGGAATCCAGCAAAACGACGTCGGAGACCTCGAAGAGCTTCAGCGGCAGAGGCATCTTCTTGTTCGCCGCCAGAGTCTTCAGCAGACCCGGCAATAAACAAGTTCTGGCGACCTGAAAAAAAAAAACGAAAAGAGGAATTTGTAATCCGATTTCCAAATGGCGAAAAAAAAAAAAAAAATAGTATCAGCAAACCTGAAACTCGAGGGTCTTCGGATTGGATATCGTGACTGCTGGAATCTTCGCGAAATCGAGGCCGAGCTTTTCCGAAACGTCTTCCCGGGAGCACTAAGAGTTAACAAAAAAAAAATAATAAATTAGCTGTCCAGCGATACGGCAAAGAGAATTTGTAAATTTACGGAATTTTGCGAATTTATGGCGAAGAAAATTCTAAGACTGAAAAAACCTATTATCGAACCCACCAATGAGAACGTAAGGGCTTCCGTGAATCCCGCGTGAGCTAATTCTTCGCGTATGTGATCGGACAGCTTATTCAGCGGAAACTGTAAAGGCAAAAAGAAGAGTCTCGTAAAGTCGAAGATTTCTGCGCTGCGAGAAAATCGTCGCAGAGGTGCGACGAGACATAAAACTCGCCTCTCGTCCGATCGTCGACGTTTTCGGCAGTGTCTTGTCGATTTTATTGTAGCCCCAGGCGATGGCGACGTCCTCGTAAATGTCGCAGGCGTGGATGACGTCGTGTCGAGTCGGTGGAATCTCGACGAGCAACTCACCGTTTCCTCGCACTTGGGTCTTTAGGCACATCTTCGATAATAGCTTAGCGATGTTCTCCGGGTTCGACCTATTTTCGCGAGTCAATTTTCCGCATGTACGTATTAAAAATTAAGAAAGTTGAGCAATAAAGGGAAAGGGTTGAATTGAGGGATTATGGAATTGATTATTGAATTGTTGAATTGATTATTGATATTGAATTGATTGATTTTTTTCGAGTGAATGAGGAACGTTGTTACTCACTTGACGCCGATGTAATCTGTAGCAGCTTTGCTATCGATCGTTTCTGTTCGATAATTCAGCTCCGGATAGATGTAACTCTTGCCGTCCGGATAAATCACCTTCACGCTCTCGGCTGTATACTTTTCGTCGCAATACTGGCTGAAGCAACAGACCAGCGTGTCCAGAACGACTTTGGCCTGAAATTCACATAGTTCGGTATGTTTAGACTCATTTTAGAATCGTTAGACTCGTGTTTAGAATCGTTTAGATACAGCATGAAAAATAAAAAAAAATTATATAAAATCCTTTTTTTATAAATAAAATCGAATACTTTTGTAAGATCGGTGGCCGTGCATTCGATGAGAATATTCTTCGTGTTCAGCGTGATCTTCGAATGGTCGCTGTTGATGATCGGCGGCAGGGACAAAACGACGCCGTTCGCGTCGTAGACTATCGGATAGACCGGACTGTCCTTGATTATCGGCAGATAGTGCTTCAACTGCGCGTGATGCTAAAATCGAAGGCAAAGAGAAACTGCGTTTCATTATTTTTTAAATCATCGCGCGGATGAATGTCTGTACGTGAAAAATGCTTTACAGCGTATAAATCCATAATCCCGCTTCCCGTGTATTCTTTGTCCTGATTCAGAGGCTTGAAACGAATGTCCTGCGGCGGTTTAGCGTCGTAGAGGAAAGGCCCGACGATCGTATCCAAATCGTGAGTGCCGATCGACACGAGCGAACGCTTGCGACATATATTTTGGTGCAGTTTGTCCTGAAGGTCGATGAAGCTGTTGTACGAGTCTTTGGTCAGGGTGACGCCTCTTAGAATCGCGCAGACGACGAATTCTCGAATTTTCTTGCACTGAAAATAATTGCATACTTATAATAAACGACAAAATGTAAAAAAAAAAATTTTTTCCTTGCGTGTCGCTCCAAAGGTAACTTACGTTGCTTGTTACACGCATCTCCAGCAAACCATCTTTCGGGGCGACAGCTTTGTAGCGCGGCACTGGCATTCTATTTGGTAAAATTGATAACAAGTTAATTATAAAACCACCGATTTTTTGCAAACTTATTTCTTCAGATAAGACACCAAAAAAAAAAGGTGTCGAAGGTTTACTTCTCCTGAAAGATGAGAAGGCCTGTGACGAGACCTTCCAGACACAACAAATCGTAACGATTGGCCGGAACGTCGATCCTGTAAATGATTTCCTCGGAAGCTCCGGTGCTCTGCTCTGCACCTTGTTCCTTAGTTATCATTTGCTTCTCCGTCGTCTGAAAAAAGGTTCAGCGATCAGCGTCTAAAACATATATAGGTCACAAAAATCCCTTCGAACTTACCACTTCGTCCAGTTCCAAGCCGAAGGCGAAGCACAAGCTCTGAAACTCATCGTCGGCTGAAACAATCACAAATCCAGCGATTACCAATCTGTTCTCCAATTAAACAAAAACTAAATAATCCTTTGCTCCGAAAGGCAGACAAACAATAATTGACAACTGAATCAAACTCACTGTACGTTTTTCCGAGCGCTTTGAAGAGTAAATCGCGCTTTACTCCAATAGTCGGCATATTTGCGTTTCTAACCTTGACAGTCGAAACAAAGCGATAAAAATTCGGCTTTGCGGATTATCAGGAGACACGAGCAGAGAAAACGCTGCGAGAACCTCTGCCGCTTTCTGTGGTTTATGACTGATCTGACTGATCATAAACGTACTCAGTCGGTATCGAATTCCGTAGCGATCTTCCTTACCGACGGAGCGTGGTGAATGTGGGAGGAGGTGGGGGTGGTGCATCACCCTTTGCCCACAATTCCGAACGGCACCGCCTTTCGCCATAGACATAACTCTCATCCGAGACTCGCGAATCAGTCGCATTCCACGATCCTCAACGTGCGTCGAATCCGCCGCCGAATATTCCACCGCCGCAACGACCGCAGTCCGCATATATTTCCCTCTCACTCTTCGACCACTCTTGAAGAGTCCGCATCGCGCCGCCGCCGCCGCCGCCGCCGACGCAGCAATCCCATTGGCTGTCGTCTTACCGCCGACGGATGTCGCTGCCGTCGCCGACGGAGCACTGCAGTAACCTCCGAGTTTCCACGCCACGGTAATTGGAATTTTGTGTGACAGTGAAGTGTTGTCGACGCCCAGTTGCTTGTGAGTCGTTGGCTTTTTATTTTCCGCGGAATTTCCGTCGCACGGTCGTTAAAAGGGTCCGCCACCGCGAGCCCAACGGCGCCAACGCCGTTAACCGCGTATAATACGCGTCGACCCGTTTCACGACGTCCTCCGCGAAGCGCAACCCGAGACCCCAGCGATATTCCGATAATCTCCGGTACCTGCCAAAGTGTAACTCCCGACGTCGGGCCAAAATGGCCCCGTCGAAAAACACACACGATTTTTAGTCGCCGCATATGCGGCGTTTTTTCGGCGGTGATTTTGCGAAGGGCGTTGCAAAGGCGACGGCGACGCGACGATCAATTCGACCAGGTCGACGCGTCCTAAGCGAGAACGACGCCCGCGCGGAATCGGTTTTACGGTGCGCGCGCGACGGTCGATCTGAGCGATCGCGCCGCTCGGAGCGGATATGTCACACGCTCATTATCATTTCGCGACGCGCAGTTATTTTGGCGATTATGGTTGATATGTCACTTGGGATGAGGTGGACACCGTTCGGACGCGGATCTGTAATCGCCGGTCTCGATCGATCGGCGAGAGATAAGCTAGAGTCGACTCTGCGTCAGCGGAGTTAAAGTTTTCGCTGCGACAACTTTTCAGTCGACAAAACTTTGGGCCGATTATGACTTTGATTGATTTTCTTTTTAAAAATGCAAATTCTATAGGATTGCACTATTGTTGTCATCATTTAGTATTAGTCGATCGTTTAGTGTTGTCATTTAGATTAGTCTTCGTTGCGGAGAAAGACGGAGTAGTATAAACGGTTGGTTTCTGTCCGCAGGTTCGAACGGAAAGCGGCTCTAAGATGCAGACAATAAAGTGCGTGGTGGTGGGCGACGGAGCGGTCGGTAAAACTTGTCTACTGATATCGTACACGACGAATAAATTTCCGTCGGAATACGTTCCGACTGTATTCGACAACTATGCCGTCACCGTCATGATCGGAGGAGAGCCGTACACTTTGGGATTGTTCGACACAGCCGGTAAAGATGAGCGATCGTGGAGGAACATTTGGCAAAAGGCAAAATTAGGATTTCTGTGGCTCATGATTTTTTTTGTTTGATCGACACAGGTCAAGAGGACTACGACCGACTTCGGCCTTTAAGTTACCCACAAACCGATGTATTTCTGGTTTGTTTTTCCGTGGTATCGCCTTCATCGTTTGAGAACGTGAAAGAGAAGGTTGGATTTCTTTTTTGATTATCATTAATTTTATCTCAGAGTTGGGCATTTATCTGAATTATCGTGTTAAATATTTTTGAAGCTGATTATTGGATATATCTACATTAAATTGGATACGAAAGTCGAGTTTTTGCAATACACAGATAAGTGGATTGATAATTTGCCGAAAAAAACCATAAATCAATGATATTGCTATTGACGATATAAGCAATTTTCATGTAAATTGATTATTTATTGCTTGAAATTAAAAAGCGTACCCAACTCTGTTTTATCGCGATTAGAGCGCAAGTGGATGATTAACGATCGTGATTGTGTGTTTCATTTTTCCAGTGGGTACCAGAGATAACGCATCATTGTCAAAAGACGCCGTTCCTATTGGTCGGAACGCAAATCGATTTACGAGACGACGCGGCGACTATCGAGAAGCTCGCAAAAAACAAACAGAAACCAATAACGGGCGAACAGGGAGAGAAGTTGGCGAAGGAGCTCAAAGCCGTGAAATACGTCGAGTGCAGCGCTCTAACGCAGGTAAATAGTCGGGGCTATCGTCGATCGGTGACTTCCGTTTCCGGCGATCGATGAGACACGCGTATTAACGCCTCTTTAACATTGCAGAAAGGCCTGAAGAATGTGTTCGACGAGGCGATCCTAGCAGCCTTAGAGCCACCGGAGGTAGTGAGAAGAAAAAAGTGCGTCATTTTGTAGAGAGGTTTATGCACACCTTTTCCTCTTCTTATCGTCGAACAATTGGCTTGTTACGCCCTACATTGTAAGTTTTAATATTCACTACGGTAAAACGCGATATATCGAGAAGAATCAGTGGTGTCAAGAAAGCTCGAGAAAATTTGAAAAAAAAAAATATATTCCAGTACGCGAAATCCGTTAGCGATCGCACGGAAAGAACGGAGAAAAAAAAATACAAAAAAAACGCAAGAAAAAAAAAAGGAAGAAGACGGAGATTCGCTTTTGCACAATAAATATATCGAGAATCATGTATATTATAATGAGTACGCGCTCGTAATTCTCGTGTCGAACCCAAAGTCGAAAAAAAGAAACTTACGGAGGCAGATTGAAGAGATATCAAAGAAATGTGAGGAAGGTATAAAAAGAACGGAAGGCAATAAAAAAAAAAACGAAGAAAACTAAGAAAGGCAGTGGAACGAAAAGAAATGACGTGTGCATTTGCAAGATTGTGCCATATCTACCTCAAGCTGCACGTAGTATACACTTTTTTCTTTTGTAATGACGATTTAAACGAAACGAAGTGAGAAAAAAGGAAAAGCGTAAAATCTTGACTTGGTTTGATCGATGGTTATCGAAAGTACAAGGTGTATGCCACTGAATGCACTCGGTCGTATAGCGGAGTTGATTGCAGGACGGAGACTCGCAAATACAATTTCGACGTTCACGAGGAAAGAGAGAGAGAGAGAGAAAAAGCGAAAATACCTTTTTGTTTAGGGCGGATTACATTGTCAAATATGAATACTTTTTACGATCGCATAAACAAAAAACGAATCTACTATCATTGGACTGGAGCAAATATCCTCCCCCGTCTGTGAGTTGTAACCGCGGGGCGCGAGGGAAGAGAGAGAGAGCCAGACCCTCAAAAATATTTAATAATGAGTAAGGCATTTTTCATGATAAGTTACTAATGTGAATTTTTTAATAAATCAATAATTGAAAAAAATCGATTGATAATGGCAATCCTTGTTTAACGATCGTGGGTCACGAGGAAAGACGGCGGCAATTCGGAGGGGGGGCGGAAATCGGCATCGCCTAGAATATTAGAATAGAAGCGGTAGTGATAATTATTAGACGAAAAGAAAAAGAATTAAAAAATAAAAACGAGAATTGAGACGCAGACCGAAATTGATAGATTTTTCGGACGCATTCGCGGAGGGAGGGTTATATATATAACTCGTCGCGTGCGCAGTCTTTCCTCGCGCATCCGTATTTTTTTATCAGCGCATTTTGTGTACGATGTATAGGGAAAGGAGATGATTGTCCGATATAAGTCAAACAATATATTATATTTAATTTCACTGTTTTTTTTTTGGTTAAGTGCTAGACGCACACACGAAACGAGCTCCCGATAGAAAGTGAGAGAGCGAGATAGAGCGGAGCGACGAACACCAATTATTACACTGATATTAAACATTTTCAAGGAATTTTCCAACAAGCAAGTGTCTTTTTTCATAAATATCGTCGATACCTTACCTGATGCTCGATGTGCGTTTCCAACCTTCGTCCAAAATGCGAGGAAATCAAAAGTCGCGTACGTCGCACAGTATTTCTTTTTTCGGTGAGTAAAGCTTTTATTTACACACTAAAGTCACTAGTCGATTTAACAATTAAGTGGATATATACAGTTTATCTCACTTGTTTTTTTTTTGGCCATCCATCATAAAAGTATCTAACTTACTTAGCTTTTTAAAACCAACATTTCGTATAGTTATACGTTTATCGTAACGGTACAATAATATTCATGGCTCTATCGTAAAATATCTCAATCGCTATACGTACGAATACAATTGTTTATAGGTTTCTATCGCTGCGAATGGGGAAAGGAAGAAGAAGGTCCGTCCGCGTTTCATCTGTACTTAAATAATTAGAACGAAGGAGGGATCCGAGCTGAAACAGCCGTACAATAGATTTTTAATGAATCTCGGCGACCTAAATACTTTACATCGTTTATTTTAATATACTCGTGATACAGGAAAAGCTTTCGCTAAACGAGAATTCAGCTCAGGACCGCGATCAATTTTTATGTTTCGTTTACTCGGAGCGGCTGACACTTTTTTTCTCAACGTACATCGTTATATTTTTTTTTTTTTGCAATTTTACTTTCATCGATCCGAGTTTGTGGAAAATACGAACGAAAATTCGTCGATGGTATTTTTGACGTCGTTCTCTCCGAGTTTATATTTTCTATATACAAGATACGAGCGGACTATCGTCGAAATCTGGCGTTAATCTGGCTAACAAAACACGTCGCAAGTCCAATGGTCTCTTATCTTCGTCGCTGGATTGAAAACTCGTTGGATGCATCAATTGCGTTTAAGCTCACGACTCCAACTAAAGTTCGGAGCGGTCGTCGTTTCTCCTCGCAGCAGCCAAATCTCTCCGTAATTATAGGGATTTCATTGGACCTGGCGAATCGTTATATCTATATAGCTCCGCCGCATCAAGATTTCCCACCGATCGACTCCGTGTTTCGGGCGCGTAAAATTCGAGTTAATCGCTATCAATTTCCGGCGATAAACTCCCGCCGCGCTCGACTTGGACTTTAATCGACACGTAAATCATTTTAACATCGATAAACTGTAGACTCTATAGCCGCAACAATGTAATACTGAACGGAAACGTAATGGCTTCTTAATTTTCCTTAATACTCGGCTTCCGCTGCCGCGTCTCTTAAAATAAGGATC
This sequence comes from Itoplectis maculator, assembly GCA_964034905.1. Lineage (NCBI taxonomy): Eukaryota > Metazoa > Arthropoda > Insecta > Hymenoptera > Ichneumonidae > Itoplectis > Itoplectis maculator. The sequence continues at coordinate 362,579 of OZ035862.1, forward strand.
ACTCGAGAGATAACACTAATACTTTTTGTCTACTTTTAAAACTTTTTTTTTTGGCACTTGACTGCGTATCAATGATTTCCAAAAGACGGAGAAAAATAAAGGAAAACGTTGTCGACTCACAGTACAATAATTCTGCGTAGTGCTAGACACAACTTGTTATTTAAAAATTCCATTTTTCCACTAGTTTATCCTACAATTTATCGAATATCGGTATTTTACAACATTTCATAAAGGAAAAAATCGATTAATCACTTCAACGATGATACGTTGAATTTTTTTTATTTAGGAATTAAAAAAAAATAGTAATAAATTAGTGCACGCAGTAACAGACCCTGTGGATGGCGCTTATAAATGTAACAATATTAAATAAATTGTCGAACAAATGAACCGAATGATTTTCGAATTTTCCCAATATTTTGGCAAATCAATTCGCACGGTCCGAACGCTACTGGGTTTCAACTTCCATCGGTCGCTATAGTAATTTCCGGTAATCTAAACTTACTACGAGGGGTCCCAAATATACTGCTTAGTTTTTGTTTTTTTTTTTTCAATCTCGCGGTAATTTTATTTTTACGACAGTACACGACTACCAATTACCGTTCTCGTAATTATACAGTTCGAGCTTAGCAAAAGGCCTGTTTAAAGTAATTTGTGCATTACGGTATGTACATACCTACAGTACGCTCGCCGTACTCATTACTCTCTCTCTCTTTTTCTCTCAGCTCTTATCACACGTACACGATGAAGATGACGACGAGTCGTTCATTATCGACAACATTGCAATGCGGAATTATGTATAATTATCCCAGGTAGAAGCGATTATCGAAATAAATCAGGAGGCCTCTGACGACCCAAATAAGGGATACTAATGATCGACGATCCGTCGATGAAACGATAAATAACCGCTTAGGAATGGGTAAACGTCGTAAAACATTAAATCAAAGATCTTTGGAATGATGTTTACTAATAAAAGGTAACTAAAACGAAAAATAATACAATACTAAGAGGTAAAAATAAATAATGCTTTGTATAAATATGAAACGATCTCTCTCTCTCTTCTCGGATACGATTGCATCGTACAACATCCAACATCCTCATCTCGCTCGCATAACTATATAATACTTATGTTTTACGTCTAACAGTTAAATTCTTCCGGTTTCTCATCTCGTCCTCTACGTTTCGACAGACACGTCTATTTAATTGTTAATAAATAGGCCAGAGTTGTAATTATTGCAGTCTTGAATGTTTCAAAGCCCATCATCGTGTGCCTAAGCTATTATTCTTTTTTCTTCATCGTCTTATTATTTTTTTTTTCATCATTTTTCTGCTTCGCGATCGCATTACGACCGGCACAATATATATTTCGCACGTAATATAAAAGTGACTGGCATATTTGTACAAATGTTAAACTATAATGATAAAAGATTGGCGGAGGCTCTCTGTCGTAGTACAATATTATCAATAAAGTCGCAGCGAGTTTGCCACCGCAATTTTCTAATTAAAAAAATCAAAAAAAAAATTTCTACGACAAAGCTGTCCACTATTTTTTTTCCCACGAGCTCTCAACGAATTCGTTAAACCCTAACAAACGCTAACAATTTTCAACGTGAAATTTCCGGAGGATTAAAAAAAAACGTAATTCATAGTCGTGTCTCGCTTTCGCCTTTCACTCCTAAACTACGGATGAAAACATTATTTATCACAACAACAACAATAACTAACACATGTACAACTTTGGTCATCATTTTTGTCAATCGCTCGAAGGGGGCTACAGAAAGGCGAGAATTCGACAATCGCAACGACTAAAAACGAAGAAAAAAATAATGTTCACGCAAAAAAAACAAGGCTCTTGTCGAGAAAAAAAACGCTGCGATTATGCAAACGATGCGTTCGGCGCGTTTTAAATATTTACCTAGCTTATGTATCAGTTGCACACACGGCGCCGACTACCGCCAGTCGTTTAAGTAGGCTAAATATATTTGTTTCTTCGCGAAATTCATTTCCGTACGTTCGCCGGGCACGCGACGAGTTCCTCGAAGTCGGCAACGACTTTGTGGACGATCAGGCGCCGTCTCCGCTGTGGCTTCGGCTCCTCCCGGTCGCGTGCTCCGCGGAAATACCGCTCACGCGACTTGGAAATACGTACACAACTATTCGATAGCTCGCTAAGAAGATATATACCAGAGCAGAGAGCCGCCGCGATGCTATGGATCGCGATGCCAAATTCGGCGCACGTTTCTCGTGACGTATCGATTAACAAATTTTTCACGAGTACGATTTTGTGACAAAATCACGATAATTTCTTTTTCCTCTTCTTGATTTTTTTTTCGGTCGGATAACAAAATTTCCACGAGTCTAGCATTTTGTGACAAAATCACTATAATAATTTCTTCTTCCTCTTCCTCATTATTTTTTTTTTCGGTCGGATAACAAAATTTTCACGAATATTTATAGCATTTTGTGACAAAATTACTATAATAATTTCTTCTTCCTCTTCTTGATTTTGTTTTAACCACGATGGCGATGTGCATCTACGGCCTACTACAATTAAGTGATTTTCCTCTCTCTTCCTCCTCGCACGGAGAACAAAAATATCGCGATACAGCAGCCAACGCGGCCGGGCGTAATATTAATATTTGGTATAATTTACGTTCCATCGCGAAGGGAGACGAAGGAAGAAAATGCGGCACGCGACGCCGCGGACCGCGATTACCGACTCGCACGCAAAAGCCAGACACGTTAGCCTCTCGCTTTTTTTTTAACGCTAAACATTCTTTTGGTCGGTGGATCGAGAGAGTCGAAAACCGGAGACGCCGCTATTAATTCTCACGACGGCCTCGTCTAGAGCCTCGTGCCTACATTATTCGAGTTCCCACGGTAACACTCTTGTCTCGCTGACAATTCGACGTCGACAATAATTCTTCGAAACTATATACAATTTCCGATGATGTTTGCATCGTTAAAATGCAACGAAAATTTAAAAAAATATTCCAATGAACCATAAAGATCGTACTGGTTATAAAATATTATTACAACGAGTCATAGTAACTTTTGAGGATCGTTAGAATAATTTTAGTATTAGAATAATTATTTTTTTATTTTCATTGCATTCCAACGATGCAAATTTCGACATCATAATTTCCGACAATCGCGTCCACGAAAATCCTACGAGCTATGGATCGCTCGGTCACGATCCGACGATCATTGGTCACCGGTCACCGTCGATGCTTTATATACTTTGGACTCTTTGGACTGAATGAAACGACGCGCGGATCGTCGTCTTCCTATTTATTTCCTCTCGCAGCCTCTTTATTTCCTCCTCTTCGTTTCTTCGTCCTCTCGCGTGTCCCTCCACCTCCTCCTCTTCGTGCTCATATCCGGGCGAAGCTGCTGGCGAACGTATCCCGGCTGTCGCTTCCACGTCGCAAGCCTCTATCGGGGGTCGATATCTACGCTCTCGCGTCCCGTGAAAAGCGAGAAAGAGAAGAATGCGAGGAGCACAGCTCCTGTGCGGAACGTTCCAACGTCGCCGAGGTCGGTCGGTATCGCGCTCTCGATTTTGCGATCGAGGTCGCCCACTGTCTTCCGCACCGCGGATCCCGTCGTCGACGCAGCCGGCAGACGACACGCTAACTCGTCCGTGAAAGTCCAACCGCGCCTGGTTTCTCCCTTTCCGTTATTGTGCTCGCGTTTCGGAAAGCGCTCCTGGCTCCAAATCGCTGCGCTGTGTCCCCCGAAACGTATCGGAAATGGAACTTGACGAGAGCGTCCGCTGCGCTCGCGGTTTCCGCGTGCTCCGCGTCCTCCGCGAGTCGAACCGAGCCGAGCGGAGCTCAAAAGCAAATAAATCTCTCTCGCCGTCTGTTCCCGGAACCGCCAACGAGCGGATCGTTATATCCTCAGCCAGTTCGTCGTGGAAATTCCGGCGCTGTTCACCATCCCTCAACGGAAAGTAGACAAATCCTCCAAGCTGGAAAATTATACACATCGAGTCATGTCCATTTTTTTTCATCTTCGGAAAAATTCTCGCGACTAATTTATTTGTGTCCTGAAGATGCAACGATAGAAAATTTACCGGACGATGAAATTCGTTGAGAAATCTTCGCCGGGCGGTGAAAAATCCACTGACGTTTCAGCTGCGAACCATCTTTCGCGCTTCCTCTCTCTGTGTCCGTATCTTCCACTCTTCTCTCGCTCGCTCTTCGCTCTTCTCGCTCGCTTGCTCTCTCCTCTCCCTTTCCCTCTCTGTCTCGCTCTCTCTCTGGCAGGCCGTGAAAAAGAAATCAATACGCATAGAGCTGTGGCGCGTGCCGCGTCCCCCGCATCACCAGCAGCAGCAGCAGCAGCCCCTGACGCTTCCTCTCAATCTCACTCTCCCTCCCCGGCCCCGTCCGGCCGGGAGACACAACGTGAAAAGAGAGTCTAGAAAAAAAAATGAGAAGAAGAAGAAGAAAGGACGAAAAAAGACCAGAAGGAAAATAAAAGGCTCCGCGTCTGTCCGGCAGAGCGTCCGGATGACGAAGTCGCGTCCGGCTCCGGCTGTGTCTTCTCTCATTGGACGACGACGACGACGATGCCGACGAGTAGTGTCACCGCTGTTCGTCCGAAGCGCATCATCCTCGGGAAAAATTCCACAGTGCGTAGTAAATGTTCATCGCGTCTGTCCGACAGAGCGTCCGGACGACGAACTCGCGTTTGGCTCCGGATTTGACTCCTCCGATTGGACGACGACGATGCCGATGAAGTAGTGTCGCTGCTGTTCGTCCGGACGACGAAGTCTCGTCCGGCTCCGGATTTGACTCCTCCGATTGGACGACGACGATGCCGATGAAGTAGTGTCGCTGCTGTTCGTCCAGACGACGAAGTCTCGTCCGGCTCCGGATTTGACTCCTCCAATTGGACAACGACGACGATGCCGAAGATTAGTATCACCGCTGTTCATCCAAACCGCATCATCCCCGAGAAAAATTCCACAGGCATCCCTCAGTCTCAAACGTTCATCGCGTAGTAAACCGAATTCTGCGTATTCGGCGGCGGTACATTATTCCCATGACCAACGTACGCATTTCCAATCCCGTGCGACTGCGACGACGCGGACGAAGCTGACGACGACGACGACGCCGACGAACCCAACGAATTATTATTATTACTCCCGCCATTATTCGTCTGTCCATAATCATGAGACGGTGCACTAGCTGCTCCCTCAGGAACTCCGCGCTGCTCGGCGACGTTGCACTGGCGCTGCTGCTGATGCTGCTGCTGCTGATGAAGAATCTTCGTCGGCGACGACAGTGCCGACGAATTGGAGGACGACGACGAAGCTGTCCCTAAAAGATTCGTCCCAGCGCCGTTGTAATTCGCTGTTAGCAATGCTCCAGGTCCGCAGGTCGTCGCTGCGGTGACACAAGTCTGCGGCGACAGCAGCGACGTCGTCTGGGTCTGCACATCGGCGGCCTGAGCACGAGCAGAAGGGTGAAGAGTCGGATAAGCGTAGCCAGAGGGTTGACCTGGAGCACCTGAACCGTTTGGTCGCCCTAGAATCGAATAAGTCGGCAGCGTTTGCACTCCGCTGTACGACATCTGAGGCAAATGCTGCTGCTGCTGATGATGCTGAAGAGTCTGAGGGTGCTGGTGAATCGCTCCGGGCGGCGCCGTCGTGTATCGATAGTCATCTGGCTGCTGCTGCTGCTGCTGAAGATGAAGATGCAGAGCAGTCGGTTGGGAGTGAATATTCGACGGATTTCCGCTTCCGGGCAATCCAGGCACTGGCCTGGAATAATATCGCTGCTGTTGCTGAGGAGGAAGCGGAGGTACCATTTGCTGATGCTGCTGCTGCTGAATTTGCTGATCGACGACGACTCTTCCATTTCGAGGATAAGGATAGCGTTCGATGTGATCGGCGTAATTGGCTGACGAATGAGGCGGTAAGATCCTTTGGATATTTTGGTAAGTAGGGTCAGAAATGCCGCTGTAGGGAACGAGGTACATAGTTCGATAGCATTTGGTCGTCTCCTGCGTTGCCTGAGCCGTTTGCTGCTGCTGTGGAATTGCAGAGCAAGGATAACCAGCGATTCCAACTGTCTGCGGTCGTCGCGATTTCGTCGGAAGAGTATTGTAGACTCCAACGCTGCCGGGCGAACCATCTCCGCCGCCGGCAATTCGCAGCATCCTTCCACCTGCGATTTGCTGCTGCTGCTGCTGCTGAGGATCGTGATAGTGGATTACTCCGTTTTTCTGGCTGTGTTGCAGCTGCAGCTGCTCCTGGTGGGAATATCGGTGGCAGGAGTCGCTGATGGCGCCGCGCGGCATCGTCCTCGGGAGCGTCGTGTCCAGGTAGGATCCTCGATCCAAGCTACCTTGAACCGTCACCGCTGTCTCAGCGATCGTCTGGTAGATGTCATCGATTTGCTTCTGCATCGTGTTTATACGATTTATCGTATTGGTGTCGCGATGACCGTCCGCGGCGACCAATCGCTGATCATCTTGCTGCTGCTGCTGCTGCTGTTGGTCGATTGATAAAACAGGAGCAGCGAGAAGGAACGTAGTGCTCGCCTTGTCGCTCGTCTCGCCAGCGATTTCATAATACGGCCATGATCCGCCGTGAAAGCTCGCTCGCGATTTTTCCGCTATCGAACTGGGAACAGCGCTTCTCGATCTCAACTGTCGGACGATTTCGCTCGTCGACTCGAACTGCGGTTTTATTCCGCGAACCGAGGGACGACGATTGAAACCGTAGTCGTTGAGCTCGTCGTCGTCGTCGTCAGGTTCGTTGGTTCCTCCGTTTTGAGCGGAATTCTCGTCGAGAGTTTGGTCAGCGTTGGACAATCGTCCTCCGTCGGTTGAGCAAGCGGCGGACTCGAGGTCAGAGTCATTGTAGCGACGTCTTATCCGCTCGGTTCTCGATCTGTCCTGCTCGACGAACGCCAGAAGCTCGTCCGTCGTCGCGTCGCACGTCTCGGGACCACTTCCGGTTGGCGTTCCTCGCGTCACGTCCGGCGGTCCGCCGGAATTCCGGCAGTTGTTCCTCTCCTCGCCGCGCAGCGCTGCTTCGATGTCTTCTAAGCTGTACGACGAGTCGGAGTTGTAGCCGATCGAGTCGCGATTTCCCGGAGTCGAACCACTTCCGCCGCTGTTACCGGCGATTTGTTTCGAAGAGACTTGGTAATAATCGCCGCCGCGGGTTTCGACGTCCGTCGACGCGACGCAGGAAAGCGGCGCCAGGGATGCGAGGAATTGCTTACGCGCGTCGGAATTCATCTTCGATAGCGACGATTTGCTTGTGTACTCTTTGGCCAAAGCGGCGCGATCGCCGAGACCGAGATCCGGGAGATTAGCGTCGGTGGGTTTCTTCTGCGTGAAGAGATCGGTTATTCGCTTGTACGTTGATTGGTGATGGTGATGGTGGTGATGATGGTGATGCTGCTGCTGTTGTTGCTGCTGCTGAATTTGTTGAACATGTTGAACCTGTTGAACCTGTTGAACCTGCTGCGGTGGCTGCTGATGATGATGCGGAGCGTTGACGACTCCGCTGCTGCAACTGCTGCTGCTGCTGGTGCTGCTCTGCTGAACCAACGTCGTCGTCGTCTCCTGGACATTATTTGCCGACGATATCCTGGACGAGGAGATGCTCGCGTCGCTCCTGGGACGTTCCTCGCCCGACGGCGATGTCCTCACCGGAAATTCTGACTCATAGTCCACTGCGTCGACGCCGCTCGACGACGTCGTCGTCGTCGTCGTAGCTTCAACGGTCGGTGCACCGGTTTCCGAAGCGCTGCTTCCCGCGCAGTCGTCGTCCTGATCGACGCACGTCAGCTGACGTATCCGCTCCTCCAGGGTGAGATCCTTGCTGCGGAGATTTCGCTTTCTCGCTGTGGTTTCGTACTTGCAGATGAGACTGCGACGAAGCGCGTTGCGCTCGATGGTGCGTTTCACGCTCGACGACTCTGATTCGGAGGAATCGCTGCGGGAACCAGCCATCTTGGAGCGTTTGACGGCGTCGAAGAGACGGAGGCTCTCGGTGGTGATGAGGAAGCGCTGAGCTTCGGAGACGCCGTCGTCGTCGTCGGTAGAATCGACGCCGAGAGCTTTTGTCGGCGCCGCCGGCGGCGGAGAGATGAAACGCGGGTCTGGGAAGAGTTGACGTACCGCGGAATTGGGTTTCAGGCTGTTTGTTAGGCCCAGAGAGACGCCGCCGAGCTTGAAGGTCAGTGATAGCTCCGAAGGGTCGTTCGCCTCGCGTTGCTGATTATCGACGTTACCGACCGAGTCGCCGGTTACCGGCTGACATTTTTCGCTGACGGTGTTTTCGTCGGTTGGGGGTCGAAGGGATGATTCGGCGAAGCGCACCCGGTCGCCGCCGCCGCCCTCGCGAGGGTTACTCTCGATGGCGCTGTTGGTGCTGGAAGCGTCCGTCTCGTCCTTGCCGATCGAACGGGTCGTCTCCTCCTCGCTTATCTCGCGCACTATCCGACGCTCCGTCACCGTCGTCATCGTTATCGTCTCGACGAGGTAGCGCTGATGGAGGTCTGGAACGAGAGAAGAGATGAGTCAGATTGGATGACTGATTTATTTGTTGTGTCTGATTTTGGGTTTTATTAGATTTATTTTTATTAGATTTATTTGTTGTGTCTGGTTTTGGGTTTTTTTATATATAGATTTTTTTTGTCATTGGTAGGATTCGAACCCGGAACCTATCCACACCTTTTATTTTTTATATATATTTTTTTGAATATTATAAAGGTCGAATAATTGGTAAAAAATGTTTTAATAAATTTGCGAATATGACTGTAATTAAGGGGTCTATTTGTGAATGCGGATAATATATTGCGGCTTAATTCGCCTTCGTTTAAGTTGCAATTACTCTTTCGAACAGCCGTTAAGGTAATTTTTTTTTTTTTTTTTTTTTTTTCGTGGCGCGAATAGTTAACGAAACTCCGTCAGCGCCGCTCTCGTTATCAGTCCGAACTTTGCGAGTTTCTCCCGCCGAAAATCAAAATTTATTTCCTCTTCATACTCCGACCTTTACGTATATAATCGTGCAGAGCGCGATTTTTATAACTCGGAATTTCTCGTTAAACTGCTGAGGTATTTGGAACTCGGTGATACCCGCGACCCGTGAACTTCGTAATTACCGTCGGAGTTGCGCAAACTATAAACGCGTTGGATTTTCAAAGCGCAGAGTTCGAATGTTTGCCTCGAAGCGACTGAAAGATTTTTGCTAAAGCTGCGAGAGTCGCGGGACGATATTTAATCCGGTGAATCGCAGAATTTACACTACACACAGTTATTAATTTTTATTTTTTATTATAATTTTTTCTATCCATTCAAATAATCGCAGATTCGTAGGAAAAATTAATTATAATTTAAAAAAATGGTAATTAAAAAAAAAATGACACTCACCTGGCGTCGTCTGCTGAGCCTGATCACTGGTCTGCTGCTCATTATTGTCCTCTCCGTGTCTGACGACCTCTTTCTCCTCTCTGCACTCGCCGTTCTGATTTTCCAACGTTCCCTCATTGTTGTCCTCTGCAAATAAAAATACCACGCGAATGAAAAAAAAGTAATTCCCCACCAAAAAATCGAAAAAAAATTCCCACGCACTTTTCTCGATTTTCGGTACGTAAAATATTCTCGCGGTCAGAGCCATCGCACTGATCACAAATTTACTAATTACATCGCTATTATTAATAATAAAATTGAATTATAAATATAAAAAAGATTATTTCTAGTAAACAAAAACACGACACTCGAATGTCTCGAAGCGATTGCGTCGCTCGTGCATCGCGACTGCGACGCGGCGGTGAGATTCTCGCGGCCCTCGGTATCATCCGCGGTATTTCGTCGTTATCTCCTTATCAGCCCAACGCGCTCCTCGTATCGTCTACCGTAACTCGAGCGCCCGGGGTTTACGTACGTTCGCCGTCTGGCTCGCGAGTTCGAAACTAAAATATAAGTGCAGAGACCCCGCAAGAACGCGCGGGACGCTAATTGCGGTGGCGGTGGTGATGTATATATAAGCGTCGGCGGATATGGATATCGAAGCCGTATATATATCGCGTCGCCGGGTAAAACATAATTAGCCGACAAACTGTTTGCGCCTAAGTAGACAGTCTATACCTATTATATAGCACAACGAAAAATTGTGATATTTTTAGAAATTATTATTATTAGTAATTTAAAAAAATTGTAATATTTTTCGAAATTATTATAATTAGTAATTTCGAAAAATTAGAATATTTTTAGAAATTATTATTATTATTAATTTGCCATGAGTAAAATAAATGAAAAATAACACAAAAAAGCAATTTCGCCAATTAAAAAATCCACGCGATCCTAAATCCTGTCTAATGAATTCAAATGGAAAATCCCCCCCTTCACAGCAAACGCAGCGCGAAACTCATTTCCCTGATTATCTTTTTCTACCCTCCCTCCCCTCCTCCCTTCATCAATCAAGTCGCCAGGCTAATCGCAAGAGGGATCCCCGTTGCCGCGCAATTTCCGAAATCCTTTGTGAGGATGAAGGATTGGACGTTAAGCCGCACGCGTGTAGCCGCTGACGTGAAAAAAAAAGACAGAATAGACTGCGGAACATGAGCTGAGCGAAGTTTCCGACTCCTCGAAGGCTCGAAAAGTTGGCCCAACGGTGCAGCGTCGGTAAGGAAGAGCGCAGTGTGTGTCCCTCCTCCCCTTTCCGCTCCCGCAACGCGAGGGGAAGGGAAGGGGACGCCGGGCGAGAGGGAAAAAGGGGGGAGGGAGACGTGAGCGACGGACGAGAGGGAAAAAGGGGGGGAGGGAGACGTAGAGGCCTGAGCGACGTTCCGCAGCGCTGCAAAGTAGGTAATCGCCTACTCAGGTCATACGACTCGCTGTTCACTCGCACACTGTGAAATTCTCTTCCTCCTTCTCAGATGTCGTTTCCTCTCTTTTTCCCCTCTTTCACCGCTGTGTATTCGCAGTGGCCGATCGATTATCGCAGAGCCGGGCGTATAATACTCGAGCGAGTTGAATTCTCGGTTGGGTCTCGAGGCCTTTGCTGTTGGTGCGTTTCGATGCAGCGCTCTGCTTTCCAACTTTGATCATATATTTTCCCACCGTGGAAAAGCCCTCATTCTCGGACTGTCAATCACACTCGCCGACGAGAGAAAGTTCGGTTTTATAGGGCCGCAAGTGGCTGATTGGTACGCTCCAGAATATTTGCATTCGAGTCCTGTCGATATGGAAGAAAAGAACGAGAGAAGGGAGGGGAAAAAAAAAACAGTCGGTGATGACTGGCGAATTAATTGCTCGCTTTTCGAGAATCGCTTTGTGTGAGAATGGCCCTGATTTTGGCTTTCACGTCGGACTTTGAATGTGATATTTGTATCGACGAAACCATCGCTTTTATTTTTTTTTTACACAGATTTCAAATTAAAAAAGAATAATATAGAAACAGAAATAAATGTAAAATACAGTTAGTTCAAATTACACGAATCGCTGAATCCCAAAAAAAAAAAAAAAAAAAAAATCCCCTCGCCGAGAAAACCGTCCATTTCGCCCAGTTTTTCCCTTCGAGTGGATTAAACCCATCCACCGTCCGCCGATGTTTTCGCGGAGCGCGAACAGAGGTCAAAGAGAGGACGGAATGGCGGTCGCCTTTCGTCCTCTCTCCACTCGACTCCGACCCGTGATCGAAAATACGTGAGCGTCAGTTGAGTCTCTCGACTATTGAGTCGCAGGCGACTCTGACGACTCTCTTTGTCCCGAATTTATTATGCAGGAGAGATGAACACTGCTGCTGCGCTCGTGGCTTGTTTACACGTAAAAAGGGTGTCGAGTGTATCAACGAACCGTCGGTTCGACGTGGAAAGTTGGGTGGAATGCTCGTCGCCTCGGTGCGTAGTCGTCTCGCAGGGAATACAAATCGATGTTGCCACAGTCGAGGAACGACCCTGCGAGGAGGGGAGGGAAAGGTGGCGGGGGGGAGGAGGGGGACAAGGCAACGTGCACACAACATTCGAGCTTAATCCTCACCGCCGGTTTATCCGCGTCCGGCGTCGAGTAATTCGATTATTCGCCGGAGAAAGGGTCGAGAAATTCCTGCAGGCAGAATAGACAGAGCCGAGCGCTAAACTCACCGACCGATCGCTCGATCGAGCGGATAATTCCCGCTTACACGGTTCCCCCTCCCCTCCCCCCTCTCCAGTTGCTACCACTGGATCACCTCCCCTCCATTTGCTCCGTGGGCCGAGCGCCATACTCATTTGTTCCTCAATTAATTCTCATTAAGTGTTCGCTCCGCGTTTTTTTTTTTTTTTTTTTTTTTTTTTTTTTTTTTTTTTTTTTTTGTGACACTAAAAAGCTTCGAGTCACGAGAGACGAATCGAGGCCACGAAAATTGACACATTCCGGCGTGAACAAAGCGAGGGTCACAGCGAGAACAGACAACAGAGGCGAAACGGAGGACGTCGGACGTCCGACGTGTTCTTCGCATCGACAGCCAAGACGATGATTCGCCGGCTAGGAGCTCACATATATAGCGGGCGTTCCACGCCCGGGGATCGTGGGAATTCGGGGGGGTCACGGTTGTTGCGCGTCCGAGCTGCGGCGGGGGTCAGGCGAGTCAGGACGAACCCGAGAGGAGCGTACACGCAAAACAGAGCAGTGCGGGTCGTCGCCGCCGCCGCCGATCGGCGGAACTTTACGACGCTCGGTTACAGGCGAAACAATGGACTGTGAAGGACGGCGAGATGGAAAATAAGCGCTGCGGGGTTAATATTCGCTGGTGCGCAGGATGAACGAATTACCGTAGACCTAACGAGCGTCCTGCCGGTTAACTACCCTTCCCCGCCTTTCAGCGATACAGGCGTAACCATTTATCGCGAGCGATTTGCGCGTGAGAAATGACAGACGTGGATGCGAACAGCTGCAGCATTTTTTTATTCCAATTATAATTAATGCAAAAAATTAATTGTGAATAATTAAAAAATATATATATCACTCGGTTCATCCGCAATTAAATAAATTTAAAAAATTAATTGTGGATAATTAAAAAATATATATATCACTCGGTTCATCGACAATTAAATAAATAAAAAAAAATTATTCTCGGTGTGAGGGCCCTGCATTCCAATTATAAGACGAGTCGTAATGAGAGAAATGCATAGGTGACATTAGCTCAGCGGTAAGCTTTCGGACTGAAGCAACGAAAGTTCAGGGTTCGAATCCCGACGAGGTTATCAATATATCTTTTCTCGATTCGAAACTTCGGCAATAACACAGACATCGAATTCTCGGCCTATTCATTACATAAATAAGTTAATCAAATTCTTATTCCCTTAAAAAAAAAAAAAAAAAAAAAAAAAAAAAAAAAAAAAAACTTCCCGTTCGCCGGTAAAAAATTGGTAGAACTCGCGTCGACGAAGGGTGCGGGTTGCAGGAAGGGAGGGGGAGAGCCGGGAGCGAAGGTGGGCGCGTGAGGGGGAGGGAGGGGAACCCCCCCCCCCCCCCTAACCGGGGTGCGAGTGGCCGGCCCGGAGAGTTCTGGGTTCTGGCGGTGCGCGAGAACCGCGCAACCGGAGTCACGCTAGCCTGAGCCTCTATCTACATCCGGTCGGGTTTTAATACCGCGGCGAGGTCCGTCTGCCCGCTTTGCTTTCGCGTGTCACAGAGAACGTTGTGCGCGACGACGACGACGACGACGACGCGGAATCTCCTTTGCTCGCCGCTCGGTGCGTTCCACAGCGATATTCATGTACAGTAATCGCTGCGAGAGCCCTGAGGATTAAGGAACCGGGGGAAGGGGGAGGGGGGGGGGGGAAGGGGGGTCTTCACGTGTTCGAAAATATTAGACTCGTTAGCGCGTAAAGCTGCGCTACGACTGTGAGAGCCTAAAATTCCCTCGCTCGCCGCTTCTACCCTCCTCCCTGTGTCTTCCTTCGCGGAACCGGAAGTAAGCGAACGTTTCGTGCAACGTACAAACTGCGGGCAAACGGAATAAGTATATCCGGGACGGAAATAACAGGAGATTTGAGAAAGCAGCGCGCGATGTTCTTGTTCCTGTGGAAAATACCGTCGGATATGCAGAAACCCGATTCCGGTAACCGTTGAGCGACGACAGTTTTAATTATAAGTAAAAGAAAAAAAAATTGTTTGAATTAATTAAATTTTGGGTCGCGGGGTAATTAAAGTGGAAAACGATAATCGATTCAACGTGAAACTGTGAAGTGAAAGATTTTTTAGTTCGAGTACGGAGATTTTATTTAATTAAAAAAATATTTAAGGCATATTTATATTCGGGTCAATGAAAATGTTGCGGTAGGTCTGCGGCAGCGGCAGTCATCGGAAGGTCGCGACGGTTGCATTCGCGGGTGGCACCCGTTTTCGCTGATGAAAAATACAGCCCCGCGAGAACAAAGGTCGAGCCGCGTTATATATATATATCTATCCGCTTTCGCGTATTCCAATGTTTACATCGCGCGGCCGCAGCGAAGCAGAAACCAACTGTATCGACGCGTTTTCCGTTGCGTCTCCGCCGCAGGGTCCGTTGGAGAACGGCTGAGTGGGGGAAGCCGGTAGCGACGGCCGCTAAATGACGGAGATCCGGGTGGAGGGGGAAAAAGCAAGCAAGACAAATAAAAAGAAATAAAAAATAAAAAAAAAAAGAAAAAGCGGCTAAACTCTCAGTTCAAGTAGCGAAGAAAAAAATACGAATCCGCCCTGAAAAAAAAAAAAAAAAAAAAAAAAAAAAAAAAAAAAAAAAAAAAAAAAAAATCTGCGACCCAAGAAGAAGATTCGTAAAATGCAGAGAAAAAAAATATTTCCTATTTTTTTTTCACACGTTTTGTCATTTTTCTATCGCTTCCCAAGAAAAAAGTTTCTCGCAATCGCAGTCGAGTCGGGAAAAGCAGAGGAGGCGCCTAACGGAAGCGACGGACAGAAGACCCGCATCGCTGTCCATTATACGGCGAAAGAGATAGATAGAGAGAGAAGGAGGAAGCGGCGGGCGAACGGATAAGGAAACGAACGGGAGCAATTACGATAGGTATGCAACGTTGAATCTATGCGGCACTCGACTCGCCAGTCGCGACGACTGCGCCCACCGCGCGCCGCATTTCCACGCTGTCCACTCGCGGCTCGCGTACAGTTACGAAGCAGTTCCCCTAACTATAAGTTTAATCCGCGCACCGAGCAAGACCGCAATAGCCCCCCACCCCCACTCTTCCTCCTCCCCACCTACCCCCTCCCCCCTCCCTCACCCGGTGGGCTTTGCATTGCGGAGAGCGAGAGATTATTTTACCTGCAGCGCTGCATTCGCACAGTCAACCGGTCACACACTGCTTCAACACTGATCCAACACTGGGAACAACTTTTTTTTCATTCGCCAACTGAGACAAGTCGAGGAAAATAATTTACTAATTTTATTTAATTTTGATTTTAATTTATTACATTTTTTACATATTTTTTGTCGTTCGCCAACTGAGACGAGTCGAAAAAAAAATAATTTAATAATTTTATTTAATTTTGATTTTAATTTATTACATTTTTTATATATTTTTTAAATAATTATTTATTTGTACTTCCCTTTCGGACTTTTACAAATTCCTCTTTTCATTATCATAAAATTCTTAGTATATAGCTTTATCATCACAAAAATACACTCAACTTATTGACACTCTTTTTTAAAATAATTGAATAATTGAATTTATAATTCTATTTTATTTTATTTTTTAGTGAATGAGTAATAAAGGCAACGCCTGTGTCGTACATGGAAAATGCTGTAACCGCCAAGCGCGACGAGTCATTGACACCGCTAGTCTCAAGTAATGAGCGCTAATTGCAATCGAGGACAATTTCGCGCTCGTCTGCAGAGACGCATTTTTCCCAAAGCAATTTTCGTAACTTGCCCCGTGACCGATGAAGTCTCAAAGTTAGTCTCATCAAACAACATCAAACTTCCTCCGCGCTTCATAAAATTGAAAAACCGTAAAGAAGAGTCAATTCACCTAGTTAAATAAAAATAAAAGCCGCGGAAAAAGGGCAATTCACGCGTTAATTAACACGTCGCTCGACCTTTCTGCTTTTCTCCTCCGCTTTGTTTATTTTTTTCCACGCTTATTTTTATCCCCGTATTTTTATTACTTTCCGACATTTCCTTCTTCCCGGCTAGCTTCGTAATTCCCGCGCGTCATTGAGTGTCGCCGTTGTGAATATCCTGCGAAGCGTGAATATAACGCAACGCGATGGAAAAGAGCGCGCGGAGGCGGAGGCGGAGGACGTTCGAGAATTCATTGGAGCATAGTGCACGTGCCTATTAGTGCAACTGGTGCAGCCCGACTATAACTGGCCGGGCAGACGCAACGCGATCCACTGTTATTATTTTTAATAAATGACGAGCACAATTCGTTCACTCGCCAATCTGCGTTCGCATTGGCTCTTGAGGCGAGAAGAAAAAAAAAACATACAGGGTGATTCAGAATTTTTTTTTCACCTATGGTTATTTGGTAGATAATCGTCTCCTGAGCAAAGTTACTTAAGCGTTTTTCGAAATTCGCAATATCCTCTATTAAAAGGTTCGTGAGGAACTGTTGTTGTCGATTTATTCAGCATCTGATTGGTCGTTGGGAAACCGACAGCTGTTTGATGTTTAATATCGCGAAATTTGGCAGTTTGTCAGGAAAAAAAAATTGTTTTCCGCGTTTTTCTCTTCGAATTTTCGATTTTTCAGGCAAACATCTGTCGTTTTTGGAATCAGCGGGAAATTTGCCATCGGATAGGGTTTTTAAACTTGGCGAAATCGAAAAAATTTTTTTCGGCCAATTTTAGGAAAAATGGCAAGGGGTACCCCTTCTAAAAATTTGCGATTTTGGAGGGTCAACTTTAAAAATCTGCAAAAAATCGAAAAATCGAGATATCGCCTTCCGTCTGGCAGCAATCTCTTCGTTGAAGAGTTTTCTTTCGAATGCAAAAAGAAAATCCCGATTATATTGCTCCAAAGAAAAATTACACCGATTTCAGTAAAGTGCAAAAATTCGGAAAAAGTGAAAAATCGGAGCAGTAGAATCGGAGTTCATTTTTTCCATGGGTGGAAAAAAATGTTCTGAATCATCCTGTATACAACACTCGTGTCCCTCATTCGACCTTCAACGCCTCTGTTATTTTTCTCCCTCTCTTTCTCTCATTCCATTATTTTTCTTTTTTTTTTTCTTCACCCTCCGTAGGACGAAGTGGGATATTTTTCTCGACGACCGAGAAATATCGCTAACGAGCGTGCGATAATCAGTAGAAGGCGCGTTCGAGTGTCGCGCTCGGCACTCGAGAGCAAAACTCGCCGGGTCCTCCGGCTTTTCTCGCTCTCCGAACCCTCAAACGCCTCGGCGACGGTCAATTATATAACACGGAACGTGCGGCTCTTAACGCCCGCGAGCAGTCTCAACTTTTTTTTTCGAACTTTTTCCTTTAATCGGGAAATTATGTAAAATTCTCTGCTCGAGAGAGGGAAATAAAAAAAAAATGACGATAAAATTCATGGACTTGTCGCGAAAGGCGAGCGAATGTAGCGGATGTTCGAGCTGACTCGATTTTCCGGCTTGACTCAATTTTAGAAAATTGAGATTAAGGTAAGAGATTTTTTTTTCATCAAAGGAATGATACTTGAAAATTCGCGCTGTGAAAATCTCTCGATCAGTGTAATTTACCTTTTTTATTATTTACCAGAGACACTTTTTCGCTGTGCTCTTATAAAGATTTGAAAAGGTACATCGCAACTGTTATGTTTTTTAATTTTCTGTTTAAAAAGAAAATAAAAAAATTTTAAATCAAAGTGCAGTTCTGATTTATTTCGCTGGATAAATATTGTGTTTATTTATCGACAAACGAATTTGATAGTTGTGTCGTATTTCTATATTTTTTTTTCCAAATTTTACCCTCTCCCCACGCAACTACCTTACCAACTGAGTCATCGTGTCGCCTCTGCTCGCACGTGCCTCACTTTTCGCTTCGCTCGTCGATATCCCGAAGACGCCGAAGCCCTATGCCCCCCTCCCCCTCCTCCCCCCTCCCCCCCTGTGTATTCTCGCTCGATCTCACCTGCGACGTCGTCCGCACGACCCACGCGACTCGGTTAGTCGAGTTTGTAACGCGCGGAACGAGAGCTGAGGGACAAATTTATGCAATGCACTGGGAATGCCGATGGGGGGCAAGGGAGGGGGGAGGGGGGAGGGGGATCCACGCGGCGAGCGCCAGACAATGAAGAAGGTGCGGTCGGGTCCGCTATATAGGTAGGTTGGTTCAGGGAGAGGGGGGAGGGGGGAGGGAGGGGATTGAGTTGTCGCTGTCGCATTCAGTTACCATCTCCTCGGGCGGCCTAAGCCATTCGAGATATACGCACATGGGGAATGGGGAGGGGAAGGGAGAGGGGTTCAGGAGAGAGGAGAGGGAGACACACAATTCAATATTATTAGGTCAACATGCTTACTCCGCGCATTACGGCCACTCGCGTGGATATATATATCGCGCGCCACGCGAGACGGCCATTAAAGGGCAATAAATAATCGTCGAGTGGCTCGACCCGCTAATTCAGTAGGCAATTAGCGCAAAATCCGTTCAGAGCGAATTTTACACAATAATGACAACGATAGTGTGTTAATTGAATTTTTAAATTCGGATTATCAGGGTAATAATTTTTCGAAAATTTGAAGAATTTATTGTAAAAATATTTTATATCAAGCGCTAATTATTATCTGACAAGTAGTGCGGATTTAATAACAGCGGCGATAGGTATAATTAATATCGCGAACGATGCAATTAACGGGGCGAAGTGATTTTTTTGAGGCGATAAAAAAATAATCCGTCAACCGTGATTAACGCGTTTTTGCGGCATTCACTGATTTTCGCAGCTTCTCGCCGACGAATATTGTGGATATCGCTGTCCTCTTCTCTCTTCCGGATCTGAATCATTGGGTCGTGTCTGATTATTATTGCCCGCCGGTCAAACATCGCTTCGATAGGTGCAAATACACCCATTACGAATTATTGTCCGCCGAGTGTTTGTAGTATATTTGCTGCGGTGGTCAGTGCACACTATTCACGTATTCTGCACGTTGCACACGGTCTATATTATAGATATATATATTCACATGAGTAGGTCTGTATACATATGGTCGTACTAACTGATATTACTGAATGTGACATGAGTAATGTGAACGGGCGTTCCCTCTCCCTCCTTTCCTCGCTTTGACCCAGAGTAGTTCTATATAGTCTATATATATATACAAAGTCGTCCACCGAACGAGTCAGGCCTGACGATACACAGAGTTCGACTCTGTAACCAACAGAGCCGTATATTCGTTGCACGTATATCTATATACGAGGCATTCCATGCGAAGTGAGCCACCCTAATTTTTTAATCGTTTCAAAAAATGTTCAGAATTTTTTTCTAAAATGTTCAAAGTGTCAAGACTGGCCATGAATTATTTCAGATTTATTTCAGAATTATTTAAGATCTTACTGTTTACCGAAAATTTAATAGTTTTTTTTTCTTTTTTTTTATTTTACTTCGATTGGCTCTATCTCCAAAACTATCCATTGCACAAAAAAATGTGTTGCGATGAAAGTTCGAGTATCTAAATGTACTATATGATGACATTTTTTTTCATAATTTTCCGAATAATTTTCAGTGTTTTTTAGGAAAAACAAGGTTTCATTTTTTTTTTCGATGAGGGACCATTTTGATTTTTTTTTTAATTTGTTCCATATTTTGTTATTACGTTTAGAAGGTGGATAAAAATTGGCATGATGGCAAATCTATATCTGTGACTCAAAATTAGGGTGGCCTGTTTCATATGGAATGGCTTATATATTGTAACTCTGGGCTACCGAACAGGAGAAGTGACCTTCCGCTCGCCCTCTGCTGTGGACACAGTGGCTACGCTGTTTCTCGGATCAACGCAGCCTGAAACGTATACACAGAACAGGGGAAGGGGGACCCCCCCCCCCCCCCCGCCCCTCCTTTCCTCCTTGCGACCGACTCCGCCAATTCGCTGTTTACCCTCGGCGAGCCCGAGCCGCACATTCGTTTATTCGGGGCGCCGTACGTTTTATTCTCATCACCGATTTACGGCTCTTTTACTTTCTCGCGAAAAGCTCGAACGGATTTTTCTTCTCCAAAGCCGCGGCGTTTGACTCAAGATTTTCTGTGAATTATAGGCGACGGCAAAATGTTTGTCGACTCTGCCGGAGGACAAATTATGAATTTTTTAGGGCTGCAAAACGTTTTGACGTTTGACTTTACTGCTAATATTTTATCTGAGCTTTAACTCTCTACTTAAAAAATACATATAAAAAAAAACTGCAGATGTAGAGATTGGAAAAGATTAAATCTTTTTTTCCCGCTCTTTTTTTCAAAAGTGCAAAACGCTGTTGACAAAGTCTTTAGTAAATTCGTAGCTTCCATTCCATTCGAATTTCCAGTCAACGGTGATTCGAAACAGTCGAATGAGAAAAATGTACAAAATTCGTTAAAAAAATAATCTGTTCGATTCAACCAACCGGAAAATGTTTAAACATCTCGGAGCGAAGTGCGGAAAAATCTGGCAGCCGGCAGCCTCATTATTCTCCGCTTCTCGCCGAACGAATTTAAAATTGATCGGCACACTTGCCCCGTTCGTGCGGTGGTCGTCGAGAGGTGAAACATAACGAGGAAGCAACGCGCCGAGTTACTTCTTCTATTTTTTTTCTCTCTCAACTCTATTCGATTCCTCGGTCGCCCCACTGAGCTCGTTGAATATAACGTTCGGCATTCTTTCCCCTCCTCTGCCCTTCGATACTTCGGTATTCTCTGTGAGTTGCGAGAGCGTCGGAATTCACGTGCCGGGCACGAGGCGAGAGCCGAGAGCCGCGCGCGCGGGAAAATCGATTTGCCCGCAGCGCGCGGAGGGCGACGTCGATGGGATGGAGCCGCAGAGAGAGAAAGAGAAATGACGAGGAGAGGGGGGGGGGGAAAGAGAGAGAAGCACAGAGGGAGAGAGAGAGAGAGAGAGAGAGAAAAGATGAGGAAAGGGGAAGGAAAGAGAGAGAAGCACAGAGGGAGAGAGAGAGAAAAGATGAGGAAAGGGGAAGGAGAGAGAAGCACAGAGGGAGAGAGAGAGAGAAACGATGAGGAGAGGGGAAGGAAAGAGAGAAGCACAGAGGGAGCGAGAGAGAGAAAAGATGAGGAGAGAGGAAGGAAAGAGATAGAAGCACAGAGGGAGAGAGAGACAAAGACAGAGAGGGAAAGAGTCGTCGCTGCTTCTGACTTGGTCGCTGTTGCTGCTTCTGCTTCTGCTTCTGCTTCAGCTTCTGTCGCTGCCACTGCTTCTGTTGCCCCCCGGCTCATTTGTTTGAGCGTATAAACAAGGCCGAGGATAGAGAGCGAGAGGAGGGGGGAAAGGTGGAGATGGCAGATCCGAGAGACGACGACGGCGACGGTCGGGGTTACTATACTACACCACCTACGACTTTCTCAACGTCTTGACGAGCTGCTGCTGTTGTCTGCTGCTGCTGGTGTTGCTGCTGCTGCTACCCTCAGCGATTCCACCCGATACACCTACTGAATCCAACACCTGTGTAGGCGCTGTGTATACAGGGTGATTCAGAATGTTTTTTCCACCCATTGGTTATTTGGTAGATAATCGTCTCCTGAGCAAAGTTACTCAGGCGTTTTTACGAAATTCGCAATATTTATTTATAAACAAGCATCAACGAGTTTGAATAACTGAACCAATCGGAGCAGCAGAATTTGGCGCGCCGCGAATGTTCGATATCGACTGAAGTTGCCATATCTCCGTAAAACGATATCAATTGATACCAAACACTCGAGCGCGCCAAATTCTACTGCTCCGATTGGTCCAGTTATTCAAACTCGTTAATGCGCGTTTATAAATAAATATTGCGAATTTCAAAAAACGCTTAAGTAACTTTGCTCAGGAGACGATTATCTACCAAATACCCATGGGTGAAAAAAACATTCTGAATCACCCTGTATATGTGAGTGTAGGTGTAGCAGAGTCTATGAAGCGGGCGACAGGCGTGTGGAATACGAGAAAGAGAACCGGAGATAGCGGCGACGATGCCGCTGGAGAGACGACGAGGGTTCGGATTCAATATTGCAGCGCAGGCGCGAGTCGGCCGTGGTGGCGATGTAGTCTCGCCCGACTACAGACGGAATCTTCTACACGGAGCTCATCGCCACACTCTTCACTTTTTCCTCCCCTCTTTCTCCGATTCTCCGTCTTTCTCCGACGCTTCGCCATCTCTTTCGCTCCTCTCAGTCTCCGCAGGCTTCGTTCCCTAACTCTTTCCCTCCTCTTTCAACGCGCGGAGGGCGCGAAGCGAAGAAGTCGGTGTATACATGAATGCGTAAGGTGTATTCGCTATTCGACATATCCGGTCTATAAACGGGACCGGAGTCAACAGACGAGACAAAGGGTCGCCGGTTGAGCGCTGCGAGTTTTTTTTTTCTTTTTTCTTTTTTTCTCTTCTCTCCTTTTTCCCGTCGGTCTTTCGTTTCGCGGTGAATGGAGCGGAGAAATATTTTCGGAACTTCGAGGCAAGAGTTGTGCGCCCAACGGTCGACGAACTTAAATATTTTTCCAGCAAACGTTTCGAATGAAGCGGAATGAAGTGTTAATGAAGCGGCGGGCCGAATTTTTTTTTCCTGAGGGAGAAATTTACGAACTGACCTTCGAGAAGGTTTTATTAAAAAATAAAAAAATTGTCTACCCCGGCTAATAATTTTTGTGAGAAATTTATTTACAGTCCTAGCAAAAAATAACCTAGCGATATAATTTTTGTAAAAATAAATAAAATAAATAATTAATATTTTGTTAAAAAATAAAAAAATTGTCTACACAGGTTATTCATTTTTGTAGGAAATTTATTTGCAGCCCTGGGGAAAAAAAATCTAGCGACATAATTTATTTTCTGAGACACAAAATCATTTTTATTTTTCCGCACTCAACGCCGAGAAGCTTTCCCCGACGCTTCTCGAGCGCGAGAGGAATCTCGCTCACTCGCGAAATGGAAAATCCATAATACAAACTTATCTCGCCGGCGCGGCTGTGAGCGAAAAAAAACGTGTTTTTCACGAAACTCGCTCGTTCGTCGACGCATTACCCCAGTTTCCCTCGCTCGGCTATCCGTCAATGGACTTTTCCACCGGTCTTCTCGTCTCCTCGCCTTGATTTATCGCGCCTCCTCGGCATAATACACAGGACGCGTTCGCGTGTGTCGCCATTCGTTGTTGGCGTTCGAAGAGTCCGGGAAAAAAAAAATCTTCAAGGTAGGCACCGGGAGCTCGATCGACCGATGTCGCCGATTTGTTGGCGCTTGAAGAGTCCGGGAAAAAAATGATGTTGGAGTTTGCATTATTGGAATGCAAAAAAAAATAAAAAAAAAATTATTCCATCGATGATAAAATTATTCTAACGATTCGAAAAAGTTATTATGACGATTAATCATCATAATAACATTTTATAACAGGGTTCATTAAAAAAAAATTTTCTATTTTTTTTTATATATTCGTTGCATTCCAACGATGCAAAATTCAATATAATGACACCGGATGAATCTCGATCGACCGATGTCGATGTGAGTGAAAAGCGACGACGAGTCGCTCAAAGTTCGCCCGTCGCGATCCCGACGAGGCTTTTCGAGCTGCTCGTCGACGACTTTGCCGCCGACGAGATCCGTCGAATTATCGTCGCATTTCGCACGTGAAATTCCTGGCGAGACGCCAGAACGACATGGCTACCCCGGCGGCGGGTGTAGCTCGAGTCAACCAGTCGACGAACCGAGAATGCTTTGTGTATCGCTGCCTTCGCCGCTTCCTCCCCCCCTCCCCTTCCCCTTCCCCTCATTCGCCTACCCTTTCCCCTCCTCCGGCCCTCCCGCCTCGCCCGAGCTATTTCTCTTGATCTCGTGAAACGTCGCGTGCATATATACGCCGTATGCATATACAAACGCGTGTACAACGCGCCCGGCGACGCTATATGTATAATGCACCCGTAGTAACCCATTGCGATATCTCCGACTCGTTCTTTCATACACTAATTCTCCTCTGGCGGCTCTGCCGCCCACTGCGCTCGCGTACTACTTATATACTTATATACTCTCCTCTCCCCCCCCCCCCCCTCCCCTCTCTCCACAACGCTCTGTATATGCTAATCTCGGAGGGATTACTGGATTAGACGGAAACCGGTTTTTCCCCGAGCGTTGGCGTTCGGTAAAATGCGCTTGTGACTATTATTTGGTTGACTGGAAACAAGATATTTACATTTTTTTTTTTACTAACAATTAAATACTTGTTTTTCAGATTTTTTTTCGGAAATATGTGACACAGATTATTTTTTATACTAGATACGAAATATTAATGAATAGATTTTCTTGTACTATTGATGACTTATTTATTTTTTTTTTTTACTGAAAATAAAATATTTGTAGCTCAGATTTACGTTATAAGTTCCTCAACGCCACCGCGAATTAAATTCCTCGGTACCCGCGTTGCTTATAACGTCTCCTGCGAACAATTGCCGGAGAAATCTTTCGCCAATTAGCCGACTTGCGTACAATTACTCCTCTCCAGGAGAAAGTAACAAATGAGCTTAAACTATTCCCTAATTCGCCGAATGACCGTGCTACGCGCGTCGCGAGTTGCCGTTGGGCGAGAGAGTTGGGCTGTTTTGAGGGGCTCCGCGACGTCGGGGAAGCAGAGACGAACGAACGAACGAACCCCCCGCGAGAACCTGCTGCTTCTGCTTCTACCGCTTGGCGCCCACCGCATAGACCGGGAGTCTGGCGGAGAGAGAGAGAGAGAGAGAGAGACACCATGCACATTACCGCGTCTCTCGTTCTCCATCAAACTGGTATTGATCGGCGAGCGCGCGCGCAAGGCGCTCGTAGCCCACGTCCACCTGTTAGGGACACTTGTCTCGCTCTTTCTCTCTCTCTCTCTGCTTCTCTCCTTCTCTCTCTGTTTCTCTCCTTCTCTCTCTGTTTCTCTCATTCTCTATTTCTCTCTCTCTCTCTTCCTCGCCCTTCGTCGTCCTCGGCCACTTTTATCGCCGCTATACCTACACTCCCCGAGCTTCTGTATAGCTTCGCCTCCCCCCCCCCCCCCTCCCTCCTTCCCCCTCCCCATCTCTATCCGACCGTCCGTCTCCGTCCTCGTTTCGCCCGCGTTCTGCACATGCCTCAAGCATTACGCGGATTCGGAAATTTCTCGCACAATCGCCGAGTCGAAATACTCGCGATTCCCGTCGACTCCGACGAAGTGACGAAACCGCGGATTCGAAGCTCTGGGGCAGAATCATCGGTGTGAAGACGTTTCGTTCGTTTGCAGTCTGCAAAAATGTATTCTGATCTATTTATGATTAACAAGAAATTGGAATAAAATAAAAACAGAAATTTTGTTAAAA
Source organism: Itoplectis maculator (assembly GCA_964034905.1). Lineage (NCBI taxonomy): Eukaryota > Metazoa > Arthropoda > Insecta > Hymenoptera > Ichneumonidae > Itoplectis > Itoplectis maculator. Next base: position 388,006 of record OZ035862.1, read on the forward strand.
ATTAATGAAGTCAACGTCGAATAATTTTTTAACGCCAATCGACGATCGCAGAGTGAAATTTTATTTAAAATGAATACGTCGACACCGAATAATTTTGTTGCATAATTTTTTAACGCCAACCAATCGACGATCGCAGAGGAAAAATGTATACAAAATAAATACGTCGACACCGAATAATTTCGTTGCATAATTTTTTATCAGCAGTCACAAAGTCAATCGACTGAGTGAAGTGCGCATCAAATGCTGCCGAGTCTTTCTCCAGGAACTGCACAATGACGTTTTCATTCAACTTCACTGAAGTACAATTGCCGCAACGGTCGAGGGGAAGATTATTCAATTTTGCGATTTACAGGTTTACCGCGTTAATCGTATATACTTGAACACAGTCGCAGTCCGTCGACGTTCCGCACTCTTTAGCTTTGTGTCTGCCTCTTTCCCCTCCTCTGCTTGTTGTGTTTTTTTTTTGCCTTCGTTTGATCCCTTTAGAGTGGAATACCTTTAACGGCGGACAAGACCGACTGATTAGGAAGACTTAGGAACTGTTCTCTCTCTCGTCCCTCCCCCACTTTTCCCCCTCTCCCACCCATTGCGAGTCTGGCTTTCCATAGTCGTGCGCTCGCAGTTAATTACGTAATTTCGCTAAACTCGTCGTCGTCGCCTAGGAAATGAATTCCATACCCCGAGCCACCGGCCGTCCATTGTACAGCTGTTCGGGGGGCAGGGGGCAGGGGGAGGGGGGGGGGGGGGCGAAGGGGACCGAGCGCGGGGAAAATGGCTGATGGATCGCGTTTCGACGCTTCGCCCGCGCGCTGCAACGAAAATCGTTGCGGTCGCGACCTCGACGACCTCGACGGATAAATTCCCGACCGACGAACCTGAAATATTCGCCCCCAACGTTCGCTATATTTAACTTTCAGGCCTCGATTGAAAATAAATGAAAATAAAAAATTCGCAGGGTTTTCCCATTAGCCGATATTAATATATATTTACTGTGGCTAACTTTTAAATAAATACATTTTTGATAAAAGATTTGTACGGTTTTCTCATTACCCAATATTATTATTTATTTACTGTGACTAACTTTTAAGTAAATAAATTTTTAATAAAAGATTCGCTCGGTTTTCCCATTAGCCAATTTTTTTTTTTTTTTTTTTTTTTTCTGTGACTAACTTATTTATTTATGAATTGATAAAAGTTGAAAAAATTCTTGACCACGCTGATATTATTATTTATAATGTTGGTTTTTTTTTAATTTATTTTTTATAAAGCCGATAGCGCGAAATAAGTTTCCGCGCTGTGGAAATCGGAAACATCGCCTGGCAACTCTCGCAATGCGAGACTCCCACAGACGAGTTGCCTCCCAGGTCGTTCATATACATCACTCGCACACGATGAACATCACTGCAGACGCGAAACATCCCCCCCGCGACGAACGTGGGAGTCGACCCGGGGCGAAATGGCACAGCGATACATTTTTTTCCCCATCCTTCGCCTTTTTGGCGCGCCTACTTCATCAACGCACTAATATTAGTCCTTTAATGACTATCGATTTTCCTCTCAAGCAAATTTTAATTAACGTTTCAGTCTTTATTATTTTTATTATTATCATTATTTCTCACATATTCATTTTTCTCAGAATAATTTTTACCGTCATTTCCCTGCAGCGCAATTTTCCACAAATGTTTCTCGCTCGCGAGTAGAAAATGCTATAGCGTTACATCCGGACCAAATCATGCCCTGACCTGGCTAATACGGCCCCGTCCAGGGCCTAATCAGGCCCCGATGTAACGATACAGATTTTTTCGTAGGGACTGTCAATTGACAAGCGGCTCTAAAAAAAAAAAAAAAAAAAATCTATAAAAATGGTGCCATGTCATCTCGCAGTTTGCGTGTTTATCTGGATTGCGTCGACGCTCCTCGCGCGCAGAGCACGGTCGACCGGAGAAGAGTAGTCTATATGCGGAAACAAAAGGACGGAGAAGCGCTATAGAATTCAGCCGAGCGGTATACACACTCTCTCTCCCTCTCTCTCTCTCTCTTCCTCTTCGCGTGTGTGCGAATGTGGACGACGATGTCGCCGCGCGTTGTTGCCCATTGTTCGCTCTCCGAGCTCTACGAGCTCTACGAGAGCAGCAGCAGCGGCGGCAGCAGCGAGCGAGTTCGTTTTCTCAGTCGAGTCGAAGCAGTCGGAGAGGCCCAAGAGCGGCGCGGCACCCGGCGCCCGAGAGATAAGTGACGCAATTGAGAATGCAGGCTGCTCTCGGCCTACACAACCGGGGAAACTCGCCGCTCGCTCTGTGCTCTCGGCAGCACACCTGCTGAGCTGCGAGCCGAGCGTTATAAGCACTTGCGACCCGCGCACTCGGCGCCGTTGCTCTACTCGGGTTCGGCTGGCGCGCCAGGATGACGAAGGAGCTCGGCGTGCAGTTTCCGTTGCCAGGATTATGAACCATATACGGGCGGAAAAAACGCGGCGGGAGGGGGAAAGGGAGGGGAAGGGGAAGGGAAGGAAAAAAGGTTCTCTCTCATTTCACCGTTTCCAGGCTTATCTCATTGCATAGCAACACTCGCGACTCTACGGTGATATATATACTGCTTGTGCACTGAAAAAAAAATCAGTAGTTGCGGCTAAAAATCATTGATGGACATCTACCAAAAAATTGGTTGCAGTTACTAAAATATTGGTAGCTCTGACCAACGATTGGTAATCACAACTATTAATTTTTTCTCAGTGTGTATGTGTATATATTATGTATGTGTATTTAGAGAAGTATATAAATGGGGCAACACTCGCGGCTGATGCGTATATAATGTGTGTGCATATATATGCATACGATGACGTATGTAGTCACATATATTATAATACCGCAGCGTCGTTTCTTCTCAAGACGTCATTAATTTCAACTCTCGCGAATATAACCGAGCGGCCAGCAGCCAACGCAGCAGCAGCAGCAACGGCGCAGTCACTGCGATATATTTTTTTATGAGCTCGTTTCTGTAGCTCGGAGAGTGAAGAAAAAAAAAAGGCGGGAAAAAAAAAGGAAAAGCGAATTCCAGGCAGGCGCGAATACAAAGAAGCGAAAAACTCGTGGAATTGTGAGCGAGAGAGAGAGAGGGCGAAACGAACGAGGCAGTTAAAAGAGGAATAATAATGGAGAGAGAGAGGGGTGTGTAAAAAATAATTGCGTCCCGCGGACTCTAGCGTTTAACCTGCGACAACGTCGTCGTCGTTAGTTCGCTTCGCGCGACGCGCGCATAGATCCGGAAAGAGAGGAGGCCGATGGATCCAACTGTAGATTTTTATTTGCTATTTCCGGAGACTCGTCGATGCTCAGCAAAGTGTCGTTGCGACGGAGGCAGTACTACGACCTACGAGAAAACGGACGACTTTACGGGCGGCAAAACGCTCGCGGCGACGGATCCGAACCTCCCTATTTTTCATTTTTACCGTATCCGGAAATCGTGACTGACGACGACGATCATCGTCGTCGTCAGTCGCAGCGCACGCAACTGTAATACAAGTGCAGGAAGAGGCTCGAGAGCTCTTCCTGGCGATGGTCACGACACACCTATAGAATTTTACTGTATCCGGAGATGCACCATCCTCCCCCCCCCCCTTCCCCCCTCACTTTGAAGCAGAACGTGGATTCCGTGCGGACACGTGGAAGGCGCAAACCACGACGATGACCACATCCGGCCTTGTTTATCCTGTCGAGGACGAGGACGATGTGGCCTGGGGGGCTCAGGGGGGAAGGGAAGGGGAAGGGAGGGGGGAGGGCACACGAAACGTACATCAAGATACACGTGATACGTGCGTTGCCTCGAGACCGAGAGTTGCCCGGGGCTAACCCTCCGAGTCCTTTCAAACACACTCCACTTGGCCACCGAATCACAACGTCGCTGCACGTTACACGCGACGAGTGTTCCATTCGCTCGGTTGTGTTGATATATATCCGTGCGTCCGACGCTATAGGCACTATATTCTGTAATCTGTGGCCAAGGGTCAGGTTGGGTGCAGCGCCTGCCTTTCACTATTTTTTTTTTTTTTCGAACACTCGTTTTTTATTGATTGTGCAGACTTTATTTCACTGGCTTTTCTAGCTTTTCAATATTTTTTTTTTCTGGTCAATTGTTTGCCAGTTGAATGGAACGAATTCCGGATGAAAGGGTCTATTACGTCGAATTTCAGCAAACATTTTTTTTATGGTCTGTGCAGTCGATATTAAATAGGGAAAAAAAAAGATGCACGAATTATTGAGTAAATTGTATTATTATTTTATTTATTTTATGTGTGTTCATTCGATGCCAATAAATCGATTCAGTCTAATTCAATTAATTCCAACATTATTGACAGAGCGCTTTAGCGACTTCCGTGTTATTCTTCACCAGCGATAAACAACCCGGCAGCGGATAGCGACAAAAAACGAAGAATAATAAACGTCCGATGTAGCGCAGGTCACGTTTCGAAATATTTACAGGCGCGTTGCGACTCATACGTATTTATGAATGTACGCGATTTTTTTTCCTTCTCTTTTTTTCATTCACAACGAGAACGTTGTCCCAGAGCGCGAGGCTTATTGATTTTTCCGGAAAAAAATAAAAAAAAAAAAAAAAATGTAAAACGTTGCTTGAATATATAGTCCCAACGTTTCACTTGCAACGCGATTCAGTGGCTCGAATAAAAATCGTTTCTCCGGCTTCTGAGCTTTTGGATTAATTCGCGTGAAATTAATTCGGTCTCTTCTTCCCGGCGAATTTTCGTAATATTATTTTTTCGCGGTCGAACTCTGTTTACATCGTCAAAGGACAGTCGACGCTGCAGTGAAACTGATACCTATAATAATAATAATAATGATAATAATAATAATAAAAAGGCTGCAATCCGCAAAAGTCGCGTTGAAAATACTGTTTTCTCGGTTGCAGTCGAGGAATTGCAGAATTACACGAGTCTGGAGCGAAAACGCACTGCGCGTTATGTGCAACACGGGAGTCGTTTGCTGGTTGCGTTCTGCCCGACTATGGCCGTATTGCTGCCGACTGTCTCGTGGGAAAATTCCTCGGTTACGTGTTGGGTTCGTCGGTGCGCGCGCGAGGCTCGCCGAGTGAGGCCGGCCGAGAGGGAAACCATACGTTCGGTTCGCGGGAAGGAGCAGAGCGCGAGCGATCCGTGTGGCTCTTCTCGGGCTAACCCGCATTGAGCATCGGATTTCCACGTGTCTCAGTATCACCCATATACCTATATATAGTGACGAGGCGATTGTCCCTCTTCGCTAGTTCCAACGCTCGCTGCCAATTTTTCCAGACGCTAAAGTTTCCCTTTCTTCGAGTTTGTATGGTGCATTTTTATTTTTATCCTTTATTACAAAGTTCATGAGCAACGATTTTTGTTGATTTATTTCGTCGCTGATAGGAAAAAAAATGATTTTTGCGTTTTTCTCATCGAATTTTCGATTTTTCGGCCCAACACCTGATTTGTGGAATCAGCAGAAAATGTCCCATCAGATAAATTTTTTTTTTTATGATTAAAAACGATTTGTACGATTTAACATATAAACGGGTCAGTGGACAACTGTAACATTTGGCAGCGTCGCAAGCATAATGCAAGTCAAACACAGCCCCCGACAAATTGACTCGGTCGAGTTAACGAACTGTTTGGTCGGTCCCGACCAGAGCGATTAATTAGAACCGGGCCGATCGATTAGTCGGGGGTTGACACTGCCAAGTGAATTCGCCGTGGCGCGCGTTTGACCGCGCGCAGTTGGCGAGTCGTTAGCGAGGACAAGTGTGATTTATAATTCGACGCAATTTACGAAGCGTCCAGCTGGTTCGAGTCACAGAGGCGAGGTTATTATTTTCTCCGTTCTCAGCTGAAACCCGCGGGGCGGCCTTTCATATCATATCCCATTACTATCCGACATCAAAGCCATTGTTCACATCTATATTCCCTACAAAAAACTTCCAACAAAAGTAAAAAAAAAAAAAAAAAAAAAAACCCTACCAACCTGATTAAAAAACATATCTAATCATATTACACCAAAATAAAAAATAAAGACATTTCTTCGGTGACCTCTAATGACCTTCCATCTCCCTCATAAAAAAAACCAACTCAACTTTTCTCACAATTCTAATCATATTAAACCAAAAAAAAAAATAATAAATAAAATAGAAGACATTTCTTCGGTGACCTCTAATGACCTCCCACTTCCCTAAAAAAAAAACCAACTCATTTCTCACAATTTCCATAAAATCATAAAATTACCCCTAAACAACCAAAAAAAGGGAAAAAAGGTCTATATTTCCCAGACTGCAGATCGAGGGAGGATAACAGGTTGGCCGAGCGGTGCCCATATATACACCTTTATATACATATATACACAGACGCAGACACACGATGAGCGTGCGGCGTGACGGGGGGTGCGCGTCGAGTCTCTCGGTTCTCGCGCAGCGGCGGTGCAGGAGTCGGTATATAACGACAGGTGCCTCGCTCGAAGGGTGCTACACACGTTGGTCGCCGAGGGAGAGGCTCTCCCTCGATGGGAGAGCGAGAGAGACAGCGAGAGGAACGCACACGAGTGGAGGGTCCGCCAAGTGTACACACGGCGCTCGGGAAGAGGGGGGAAGCGCAAACACGGGTTATGCGCCGCTGCGACACGAGCAGCGTCGCCGTGCGACATTGGATACACGTGAAAAAAACGCGCACGGGACGTCCGTAACGAGAGAGACCGAGGAAGAAAGGAAGAGAGAGAGAGAGAGAGAAGACCGGACCCGATTTCCCCCTCTCCTTCCGCCGCTCGGTGCCGCTCGGTCCCGTCCTTTTTCGTCCGTCTCTCGCGCCTCCGGCCATGAACTCGTGACGTATAAACAAATAACGTCTCGTGCGGCCGACGCATGCGCAGCGGCGGAGCGCTCGGTGTGGTAATTAGGATTGCCGTTTTTTTAATCGATTAAACGACATCTTTTTGTCAGCGATTAATGGATTTTTCGATTGATCTTTTCGGGCCGATTAATTGATAATTCATAATTCGCTACCGAATTGATCAATTCAGTTCCAAACCGATCCACGTTTATTTATTATTATTATTATTATTATTATTATTATTATTATTATTATTATTATCATCATCATCATTATTATTATTATTGTTGTTGTTGTTTTTGTTGTTGTTGTTGTTGTTATTATATAGAGTGTTCCAAACGTAATGAAGTTTTGGCTGCTTAACCCTGTTTATGTACAGTGTTAAGTGAACAGGTTTAACAGGGCCAACGAAAAATTGATTCATTGCATAATTTGAATCGATTCGAAAAATTGATTCATTTCAAGCAATCCGACATTCCCTATACTCACATAAACATATAAACAAATAACCTAGCGTCTCGCGCCGCCGCCGCCGCTGCGTGCGCCTGCGCAGCGTCAGAGCGCTCGGTGTGGTAATGGTAGCCGAGCGGCGGCCGTAGCGCTAGACGCAGGCGACTAACAAAGGAGTGGGGGAGAGAGCAGCACACAAGCCTCTTTCTCTGTGACTCACCTGACGCGCCGCTTCTCTGTCGATGGTAGTAGTTACACTCGCCGCAAACGAGATGCTGCTGCTGTTGCTGCTGGTCTCCGGCGAGCGTGGCGTCCTCGTCGCAAACGTCCTTGTAGCCCTCCGGCGGACTGAGCGTTTCCTGTTGCTGCGGCGGCCGCTGCAACTGCTGCTGCTGCTGTTGCTGCTGTTGCTGCACTCTTGTCGGTGTTACGCAATTAACCATATTACAGTTAACCTTCTCGTCCCTTCCACACTTATCCGCCTCTTCCGAATCCTCCTCCTCCTCCTCGTCCACCTCTTCCTCCTCTTCCTCTTCCTCCTCCTCCTCGTCCTCCATCTCCTCCTCATCCTCCTCCTCCTCGTCGTCCTCCTCCTGCGACTCCTCGCTCCCAAAAATCGGCTGCTGCTGCGGCTGCTGCCGATTGTCGCGCCTTATCACCGGCGCCGAAGGGTCGCAATCGAGGCCACTCGCATAAGCCTGACGACCACCGTTTCTACCAACGTCGCCATAACCTGGAACACCGCAGCCGAGATTTCGCGTCAAATCCGCTCGACACTCCTTACAACTGCCCAAACGTATCATTTCCGGCTCCTGGCAGCAACAGTCGCACTCCTCTTCGTAATCCGCGCAACATTCCTCCTTTATCAGGATTATGTAGTCCGCGGCGAAGAACTCGTTGAGCTTCTCGTTTATCACGACGCGATTCTTGTGGCCGCGGCCGCGCGTCTGGCCCGGCTTCTTCAGGAGGGACTTGAGGGCGCCGCGCGTCGGCGCTTCCGCCGGATGCTCGCGCTCGTTCATTTTATTTATTTTTTATTAATTTTTTATCTGCCCTTTGCAACGCTTTTTGTACGTATAGAACGTATAATATGCTATATATGTATAATATTCACGCGTATAATATATATATCCATGTGTGTATATATCTGTGTGTTTTATGTATATAGACTCTCTGCTATTTTATGCTCTGCGACTCTCACGCTCAATTATAATCGCGCCGAGGTCGCCGCTTTTGTTGCATAACGCGACGTTGCGATTTTTGCGTTCCTTCGCTTTTCGCGAGTCGTCCCCTTTTCATCCGCCTCGTTGGACTCTCCGCGCAGCGTCGAAGGCAGCACACGTGCGAGATTTCAGCGTCGCATAGGACGGGAGAAATTTTTACGTTATACGGGGAAATTGCGGAAAAGCTGTCGCCTCGGCCAGCGACGGACATCGGCGACGCGGCGCCCGGTTCGCTGCTTTTGCTGCTGCCGTTCGCGTTATCGGACACTCCACCGACGAACCCGTCGCTGATGGCACGACGCGATTGCCGCGCGGGGGTGGCAGCATCGTGGGCCGCCGCCGCCGCCGCTCGGTGCCCGCATCAAACTTTACTCCGCTCACGTCCACCGCACTTTTCCCCGTTTTTCGGCCTCGGATTCGCCCACAGCATCAACGATCCCTCCTTTCCACGCAATTTCGTCTGTCGGATTTATTTTACGTCATTTTATTGTCGAGTCGGGCGAGATTCACGTTTTTTCCAGAATTTTTCCCCACACGAATCACATTTTATTTTATTTTCATTTTATTGGCAATATCAAACGCATTTATTATTATTATTGTTATCTTGCGAGGCCGTCGATGATAATCGAATCGTCCGCTCGAATGCGTTACACTCTTTTTTTTTCCAGAATTTTTCCCGCACGAATCACATTTTATTTTTTATTTTCATTTTATTGGCAATATTAAACGCTTTTATTATTATTATTATTATTATTATTTTTATCTTGCGATGCGTTGATAAAAATCGAATCGTCCGCTTGAATGCGTTACACTCTTTTTTTTCCAGAATTTTTCCCACGCGAATCACATTTTATTTTTTATTTTCATTTTATTGGCAATATCAAACGCTGTTATTATTATTATTATTATTTTAATCTTGCGATGTGTTGATAAAAATCGAATCGTCCGCTCGAATGCGTTACACTCTTTTTTCCAGAATTTTTCCCGCACGAGTCACATGTCTATATTTTAATTTTATTATTGTTGGCTATATCGGACGCTTTTATTTTATTTTTTAATCCTGCGACGCGTCGATAAAAATCGGATCGTCCGCTCGACACACGACGAAAACTCGCGAGTACGCAACACCCACGCACATCTCACGGAACAAACGAACGAACGAACGACCACGAGCAGCTCACACGCTCGCTTTCTCTCCTCTCGCAGTGGCTCCTGCGCACCGACTGCGGAGCCGCGCGCGCGTTCGCCTAATTGCGCGCAGCTCTACTCGGCGGCGCGAGAGAGGCGCGCACCCCGCGCGCGCATATACACACAACGGGAACCCGCGCCGCCGCCGCCTGCGCCCCCCACCTGCGCCGTAGGCCAGGCGCAGAACCCACCGCGACCTCGGGGAAACCTGCGGAGGGTCGTGGAACGAGATACGGTGGATACGTCACCGGCGACGCTCGACGTATTACAACACCAGCGACATTACTATTATTATTAATCAGCTTGTCGTTAATTATTGCATTACGATCCGCCAAACCGGTGTATCAACGTTACACGAGCTCAAATTCCCGATTTAACGAATAAAAGACAATATCGAACACGAAAAGTGGGCAGTTCTCGAATTTATTTGACTCTGCGACATATTTTCTCCGCGCGATCAGAGCTGCGTCGCAGACCTGAGAGTCAAGGAGAAACTACTGATTCCCGCGGAGAGATCGCGAAAATAAGTGTCTCGTCGTCTCCTCCTTTCTCGGCGCAGCGGCGATCCGATATCTCCGACCGCATATTCGTCGGCACAGTCGGTTTTTCACGCGAAAAACGGACAGCAGCGGGACTCGAGGGGGGAGACGCGCGGAGAGGCAGCGCGCGCAGCGTGCGCAGGACGAGGAGAGTCTGTCAGTCGGTCATTCGCGGTTCGAGCGTCGTCGTCGTCGTCGTCGTCGCGTCTTGCGGCGGACAGACGCGGTCGCCATGCATTCTTCCTCGTCGTAAGCTTCTCGCCGGAGGCTTAATAAACCGATTCCGGAGCGCGACTCGACATCTTCTTCAGTTTATTGGCTACAGAAGCGACTCGACATCATCTTCTTCGGTTTATTGGCTACTGAAGCGACTCGACATCTTGAGTTTATTGGCTACGACAGCGACTCGACATCTTCTTCAGTTTATTGGCTACGACAGCGACTCGACATTTTCTTCAGTTTATTGGCTACTGAAGCGACTCGACAATTTTCTTTTTCAGATTATTGGCTACGACAGCGACTCGACATTTTCTTCAGTTTATTGGCTACTGAAGCGACTCGACATTTTTTTCTTCAGTTTATTGGCTACTGACAGCGATTCGACATCTTCTCCAGTTTATTAGCGACGGAAGCGACTCGACATCGCTGCTCTCGTCGATCATCTCCTCGTCCACGCGCACGCGTCACCCTCGAGCACAGCGTCGTCGCCGACGACGATCGCTCCGTGCGTCCGACGGAGGACAGAAAGTGACTGGCTCGACGTGCAGTCGGCGTCCTCGGACAATGGCAGGTGGATGGCCCGGCGCCTGTGAACGCGACCGCTGCGCCGCCGCCGACGCAGCCGCCGCCGCCGCAGCGGCGACTCGCGCATGCGCAGCGCCGCGCGGCGACGCAGAGGTTCGCAGCGTCGCCGCCGGCGGCAGCACTGTCGCTGCGACTGCTGCGACTGCTGCGACTGCTGCTGCTCGTTCGTCTCAACGGAGTCAACGAGCCGCGCAGTGCCATTCGGCGCTTCCCTCTGTCAGGACGTTCGCTCGGGGATCAAAATAACGAACGACCAAAAAGGCGAACGGCCAAAATAGCGAATTTAAAACTAACAAACGTTCAAATCTAAAATGATCATCATTACAGAATTCGCTATTTTAGCGATTCCGATCATTCGGTATTTTGACCCCACATTTTATAAAAATGCAGTTAGGATAGCGAATGACTAAAATACGGAATTCGCTATATTAGCCATTCGGTATTTTGACCCCTCATTTTATTAAAACGCAGTTTAGGATAGCGAAGATCAATATAGCGAATGACTAAAATGGCACATTTTGTAATAATGGTTATTCTAGATTCAGACGTCCGGAATTTTTAAATTCGTTACTTTTGGTTATTCGCTTTTTTGGTCATTCGTTATTTTCATCCCCACCCCTTCTTCTCGTCGCTCAGCCAACAGCAGCAGCAACAGTTTTCGCTGGCTAAAGCGTTCAGCGCCAGCAGCGAAATGCGTCAGCTGGTCTGTTTCGATACGTCGGAAAATGTGATATCGAATTGGGGGGAGACGCGAAAAATGCCCTCCGGGGTATTTACCCCTCTTTTCTCCGTTATCCGTATCACTTTTTCCGTCAGCCCGCAGCGTCTGCTGTGTCGAACCACGTTTCTGACGCGTCGCAGAGTCGAGAAAAAAAGGTGTCGATCCAATTTATGAGCACACACGAAGTGCATCTGTGTATGTCGCTTGTTGCGTTGCATTTCCGCGCGCGATGGTGCAGATTATCGCGGGTAACCGAAGACGCGGGCTTAGCTGTCGACGTCGACGTCGACGTTCGCGAGATAATCCGGCGAATAGTTCGCACCTTACACAGGCTTCGCTTGATACACGATTCCCGCGTCGCGCGGCGTCTCAGTCGTTGTGGCAAAGCTTCGCCGGTTACTCGTCTCTTTTGCATTATCGGATCCTCGACTCTCTCTTCCCTTCCACCCGCAGAGTAATTCGACTAATTCTCTCTGCTGCCGATCAATACGATATCGGTCTCATTGGTCGTTTTTTATTCAGCGCGTATTAGCTAAATGCGGACAGCGCTCGGTTCCCTTCTGTGAGAGAGATCGGCGCTCCGACGAGTCTCCTGAATATCGTCGGTGTCGTCCTTCTATTCCGCCTCCTCCTCCTTTCTCTCTCTCTCTCTCTCAGGAAGAGAGAGAGAAAGCTCTCTCTCTTCCTCTCGCATCCCCTCCCCCCTCCCGGTTATCGATTATGTCGGTCGCGTCGCGTTCGCTTCTCGCTGTCTCTCTCTCGTCGCTTCGCAATGTACTATTAATCGTGTATATCTATATATGTACAATATATTTTATTTATTTATTTATTTTTATACAATGGATGGGATAAGACCCTTTGAAACAATTAATGGATGGCGGAAAAGAGAAGTCTCAACAGAAAAATATAACAAATAAGACATATATATATAATTTTTGAAAAGCTTCCGAATATATCGTTACAATATATACTTCTTATTACACTATTAAAAATGTTTGTGAATTTACATTCCTGGAAATTGCTATTCATCAGCTGATATATTAAATTCAATACACGTGTGCACTAAAATTCCTATTTTATACTCTTCTTAAATTTCATATTAAATTTCCAAATTTCCATAAGGCTTCATTATAAATTGCTGTAATTTTACATTTCACTCGCACGTTCAATTTAATACACCTGTTTATGTAAACCGGCTTCCTTTACCCGTTCGTTTACCCGCTTATGCGAAATATTTTTATCAGTGTATATATATATATACTTATATACAGCAGATTGTAGATATAAATGTATAAGCGCCGCAGGTCTACAGCCACTGTGCCGTCGTCGATATGCGCCGAAATAAATCAACTGGATATCGTCGAGGTTAGGAATCGCTTTGGAAATATATCGGCAAGCTCGAAGAGCGTTTGTTGGGGGGTCGCCGAGCGATAAGGCTCAACGACGCGCCAATCGCGTCGCGCGCTGGCAGCGTTCGAGATCGCCCGGTGCGAGAGCAGCGCGTGGAAATAGTCCTAACGCTGCGAGGCTGCTGTGACGCCGCTGCTGCTGCTGCTGCTGCTGTGGGTGCTGTCTCGCATTTTATTGATTGCGTATACTCAGTGTTCTCGCGCTAACCGCAGTCGGCAGGCACAGACGGATAGGTTAGCCTCCGCTCTCTCTTCGCGTGTGTGTTGTGTGTCTGTACGATATATGTAAGCGCATAATACACACGCGGCGCGAGTAATATCGCAGCCTGTAGGTTCGGAAAGCTCCGCCGTCGGCCAACGAGTCCAGCGAGACACATTTATCATTGGCAACAGCGGCGTATTTTTTTTTGTCTTCCCCCACTCCGACCCCCTCCCTCTTCACGCCTCCTGCGAAGCCGAGAAGAAAAAGCGCGACGGAGCTTTTTCGCCTCAATGTTTTTTTCCCTTCGTGTCGCAACACGGAAACAGCCACCGAGGAGTTATCAATTACAGTTGGAGAAGTGTGTGTTTCCACCGCCGGCGCAAAAAGACGCGCGATACGTCGCTGCTGCTGGCCTGCCGAGCCGCTGGCCGGGGGGAGATTGACGGATTGGCTCGGGAAATGGGCCAATAGGCAAATGGCCTGCCAGAATGTTGTCGGACTTGCCTGGCCGGCCGCACCGACGTGCGAAGGTTGCGCGGCGCCCCGCGGCGATTGTTCGCCAGGCAGTTTCTTCGACGCGGAACGGATCGACCTCTATCGAGGCTTTTGAAAAAAAAAAAAAAAAAAAAAAAAAAAAAAAAAAAAAAAAAAAAAAAAAAAAAAAAAAAATATGACATAATGAGCGACAGGTTGAATTGTATCGACGCTATTAAAAAAATATAGCATATGTAACAAAAGGAAAGACAGATCGAACTGTACGAATGCTATTAAAAAAGATATATATTTGACATAATAATCGACAGATTTAGTTGTATCGACGTTATTAAAAAAATATATAATGTATTTAACAAAAAAAAACGACAGATCGAACTGTACAGATGCTATTAAAAATATATATATTTAACAAAATGAAAGACAGATTGAACTGTATCTATTAAAAAAATATACATTTAATTAATCGAGTATTCCTGAGCCTGAGCGAAGATCATTTTTTTTTTTTTTTGAGGTGTAGTGGCCTATGCATGCATTGCGCTTCTATTGCAGCGGATGAATGACTTTGTAGGGATTGAGAATGCCGTTGGGGTCCATCATCCTCTTGATGTCGCGCATGAGCTGAATCGACGACGGCGACTTGCTGAAGTGCAGGTACTTGGTCTTCTTGAAGCCGATTCCGTGCTCGCTGCTGACGCTGCCGCGATGACGCGCCACGTACTCGAAGATGAACGGCTCGATCTGCGCCTCGATCACCGGATCGTATTCCCTCGTCGAAACCACTACGTGGATATTACCATCGCCTATACCAAAAAAAAAACACAAAATACCGAATCACGCATTGAAAAAATGTAATAGTTGTGATTACTAATCGTTGGTTAGAGCTACCAATATTTTAGTAACTTCAACCAATATTTTGGTGGATCGAACCAATGATTGGCAATCGCAACTCTCATTTTTCTCAGTGCGGTTATATAAAAAATAACCGGAAGAAAGTTGAGCGAATCGATACGCAATCCCGCCTCAGATTCAAAATGGCGGCCGCGATGCGGGACTTCCGGTGCGTTCCTCAACCCTCCCCCCCACTCCACCAGAAACATCCGTAATTAGCATGCGACTTAATTAACACACACATTATATATTCGTAGGTGTGTGTTGTGTATTTGTGATAATCCTCAGTAATGCGACGGAATTATTGTGCGGAGTGCGAAAGCGATGATAAGAACGAAACGAGGGGGAAGAAAGCAGGGGGCGGGAAGCGAAGGGCGAAGGGGAGGGGTAGTTTCGCGAGAGTGGAGGGGGTGGGGGGGGGGGGGGGAGAGAGAGAGAGAGAGAGGTGACGAGTCTTACCCAAGTGGCCGAATCCGTTGATCCGCACGACGTTGGGGCTGGTCAGGCGCTCGCGCAGCGCCACGATGATGTCGTAGAAGTGCGAGAGCGGCAGGGAAATGTCGTATTTGAAGCAGTAGCCGTCGCGCATCGTTCCCTCGCCGATGCGCTCCCTGATCTCCCACATGTTCTGAGCAAACGCGCAAGTTTCATTTTAATTTCTGCTTTGGTTACGAGCGAACGAATCGTAAGTTGAATTCGAGGATTTTGAGGTTATGTTTTCCTTATTCTACTTTGCAGCGGTAACGGAACGAATCGTTCGTTGAATTCGAGGATTTTGAGGTTATGTTTTCGTTGTTCTAATTTGCAGCGGTAACGGAACGAATCGTCCGTTGAATTCGAGGATTTTGAGGTTATGTTTTCGTTGGTTCTAATTTGCAGCGGTAACGGAACGAATCGTCCGTTGGTTTCGAGGATTTTGAGGTTATGTTTTCGTTGTTCTACTTAGCAGTGGTTATGTTTGGGTTTCTAACCTTTATTTTCGTCGGCTCGCCGCTCAACGTTCCGTCCTTGATCAGTTGTTGGCCGAGCGCCTTCTCCACGAACGCACCGAGCTTCTCCTCGTCGTGGGTTTGATTGCTGCCCGCAGTCTCGATGAGCATGTAGAACTCGTGCGAGTCGTCGGACAGAGGAGACTTCAGGCCGAGCTTGTTTGTCGTGGCGTCTAACGATAGTCTATCCATGAGTTCGCAGGACGACATGATCTCTGCGAGTTCCTTTTTAGCCAGACTCGCGACCTTCAGGACGTTCTCGTAGCTGTCCAGGCCTGGGACACATTTTTTGGGGTTTACGTTTGGCGCTATTCGAGGGAAGGATTTTTGTCAAAGTTCCGCGAGGGTTTTGTACCTAGGAAGGCGACGTTTATGGCCAGGGGCTTGGTCGGACACTGCAGAGCTACTTTCGTTATCACTCCCAACGTTCCCTCGGATCCTATGAACAAATTCTTCACGTGGTAGCCGGTGTTGTCCTTTTTCAGGGTATTCATGCAGTCGACGACCTCTCCGTTCGCTTTTACCTGAAGACATTACGTTGTGGTAGTTGCGCTGGGATTATTTTAGGATTTTATTGTAAGATCTACTCACAGCCTCGAGACCCAACACATTTCCGTGGAGGTTTCCGTAGCGCAGGAGTCTTAAGCCTCCTGCATTGGTCGCCACGTTTCCACCTATGAGACAGCTACCCTTGGCGCCCAGATCAATCGGCATCATCAGACCATATGGCTCCAAATGATTCTCCAGATTCTCTAGTACGCAACCAGCTTCGCACGCCAGAGAACCTGGAATAATTTTATTTTTTTATTTTTTTTATTTTAAAAAATTATTAGTCTAGCCTGGTTCACCATAAAAATCTTATGCTGAAGGTGCAAGTTTATTTTTCTCAATCCGCTTATTGATTTATTATTTCCAACCACGAGAAAAAATTTATTCCATTAATTATTCGTTACACAATTAATTATTCATGAGAAATTAATAAATTATCGTCTATTGTCTTCGACCCAACGAATTTTCCGAATTAATTTTTCCGATCGACCGACGTCAACGTCGGCTCGTTCGGGAGCGTCAAATTATGCTAATTATAACCGAACCTGCTAATACGTCGGTCGATATAATCTGGTCCATGAGTCGCATGGATATCACGACTTCGTCGAACACGGGAACGCTGCCGCCGACGAGACCGGTATTTCCACTCTGGGGGCAAACGGCCAGTCGGTTGTCGTTGCAGTAGCGCAATATCGCCGACACTTCCTCAGTCGTTTTGGGCTTCAGCACGACTCGGCTGTTGCCTGAAACGAAATTTGCGTAATTAGAGTACCTGCAATGATGCCAATGAAATGCACAGCCTAAACGATCCGATTAGAACCAATAAAACGGAAAAAAAATCCAATTGAATCCTATTAGAACTGATTATTTTTCCATCGGAGTCCATTGCCCCGATCCATCGGAGTCATTTTTATTTTTTATTTTTTGTCGATTTGATCGGTTTCTAGGTGTTTTATTAGGAATTTCTAAGCAGGGAAAAGCAGCAGCAGCAGCAGCAGCGTCAAGTCACTCACCTCGGACCATTTTAATCCAATCGATATTGTACGACTCGCACTCGTCCTCGTTGGTGATGACTCGATTCTCGTCGAGGACGCTCGTGAAGAATTTAACGTGACCGTCGCTGATCGACGCGTACGGTCCGCGCTCGACGCTGTAACGCTCCGACGTGAAATCGGGCTTCGCGCTCGTCGACGCCGCTCGCGTTGCGCCCATCGACGTCAGTCTGTTGCATATCCTCAGTATCTGCTGGAGACCCATATTCGTCTGCATCGCGAGACTTATAGTCGACTGTTATACGATCTGCACATTTAATTGTCATCTGATAAAAAAATCCTTGCAAGAAAAAACATTCAAAAACATACCATAAAAAATTCCTTTTTTTTTTTTTTTTTTTTTTTTTTTTTTTTTTTTTTTTCATTGAACCGAATTTACTACACTAGCCAAGTGAAACTACATATGATTGTTATTATAAATCACCCTGAAGACTTGTTAATTAGCGATACACCATTAAAATTCAACAGGTCAGTATTTCATTTACAGAGCCGACGGTTTAATGGATGGACAGTTCATAAAATCCGAAAGTACTGCAAAAAAAGGCTCAGGAATATAAGTAGCAGGTACCAAATCTGATCCCCTGAAACCGATCGCTGCAATAACGAGTCATAAAAATCTAAGGTCAATTGGGTGAAATAAAAATCGCTAAAAATTTCGTATTCCATCCACGCGACTTTCGTACACTCGAACGCAGTCGATATTTTGTATCAGATTCGCCACTCGGCTCCCTCTGCGCGTGAAGTGAAATATTGATGACTACGATATAGACGTGGATAAAAATCCAAAACCTGGCCCTGAGAATCCGTATACAATCTTAATGGCGACAGCCGCACCTGCGATGTCAATCGAAATACATATTCCCGATAACGTCAATTTTTTTTTTGCCTCGCATCTGTCACGCTCAACCAGATGCGAATCGGTCCAGTCTTCCGCGAGGAAACTTTTTACGCCCAGGCAATCGTCGCCCAAGAATCGAACGACCGATTTTAGGCTATAATCGAAGCGATCGAAAATCCTTCGCCTCCTCCGACATTCAACTATTTTTCATTGTCGTATCTTTGACCTTTGCACGACCTACAAGTTGCATTCGCGAGTAAACAAACCCGCGAGTCACGCGAACGACTTTTCGCAGTGTTTCTAATGTTTACAGTGTTTACGATTCTCTCGTCTCCCCCCTCCCCCCCTTTCGTAGCGACTAGTCCCAAACTCGTCATATAACCAGGACGAACGGAAAGTCAACAACGGTTCAGCAGTGACGACCGCAGTCGGCGCTACCTGCGACCGAACTGTAACTCGGACCGTTGGAGGGGGTAAAGCAAAAAAAAAATAACAATCGCAACAGTAGGGTATATATATATACAATCTTTGAGTTGCGCTGGCGGTCACCTCGAGGGTCTCGAGTGACCAGAAAAAGTGTATTTTACGCCTCCGCTGCCTCCGGTTTTCCGTCGGCGCTGTTTACCGCCGTTAAAGGGAGCCATTAAAGCGAGCGAGGGGTCGAAAAGGACAGACAGAGAGAGTGGTGAGTGAGAAGAGCAAAGCCGAAACCCACCGCAATAATCCTCCTACACACACAAATCGCTCTCAGCGTATCCGAGCAGCAGGTAAATACCCTAAGAGTAGTACGCGTGCGCGTCGAATCGGCAAACGCTGACCCGCTTACCCGCAGTAATCGCAGCTGCCATAAACGTCGATTATCCGCGATGTATCCGCTAATCGTCCGAACCTAACCTAAAAAGGCGTTGAAGCTCGAGACATCGGCGCGACGAGCACGGAGCGACAAAATGAAGTTCGTAAGTCTCGGCGGCGAGATCGCGAGATCACAATGGTCTCAATTTGGGGGGTGAAAGAGGGGGGGGGGGGGGGGGGGTGCTTCGGGGCTATTGAAGCCTCCCGCTTCGATGTTTCGCTGCGGCTTCACAAATCGAGTCAAGTGCCTGCTACACAAGTCGATCGTCGATTGCGCGCGGAGAAGCGGAAGATTTGACGAAGAGCTCCCAAAGGGACGGAGAGAAAGAGAAAAGACTGTCCATCTCGCTCGGAGGGAGAAAACGATGCTCCAGAGCCGCCGACAGCCGTAACAACCACCACCCCCGCTGTGTTTCCCCTCTCTCTCTCTCTGTCTCTCTCACTCCTCGCGAGAGAGAAACCCCCGCCCCCTTCCCCGCGGACTGTCTTCCATTAATTTTTTCCCTCCTTTTGGCGCTGCTCTCTGCCTCCTCCCCGTTTCGCATGCGCGGCGCCGCGCCGCGCATGCGCCGATGCCCCCTCGGCGCAACACACTCGTCGAGCCCTTCGGCGAACACGCACGAACACGCACGAACACGCACGAAGCCAGCGCCGAGCGCTGGCGTCGTGCGTGTTCGTGCATCGTCGGTCGTGCGTGGCTATATATATATATATATATTGCCGAGGCCGCCCGAGTGTCACGTGACCAGGCTGAGGGCTCAGGGCGCGAGGGGAGAGATCACCCAGATCTATATTCCTCGCCCATGCGCCCTGTTGCCCCACCCTCCCCCTCCGCTTCTCCCCCCGCCCCGTCGCATCCCCCTCGCACGCCCCTCTGCTTTCCCCCTCCTCCTCCTCCCCCTGCCCGTCTCCCCTCCCCCCGCGCACGCATACGGACAGGCGCAGACGTGTCGAGACACGCACAGACACAGACGCG
The DNA here is from genome assembly GCA_964034905.1 of Itoplectis maculator. Taxonomy (NCBI): domain Eukaryota; kingdom Metazoa; phylum Arthropoda; class Insecta; order Hymenoptera; family Ichneumonidae; genus Itoplectis; species Itoplectis maculator. The sequence goes on from OZ035862.1 coordinate 408,037, forward strand.
ACGCACGCACCGAGCTGTGAAGGTGTCGCAGGTTGTGTAAGGAAGGGAGAGAAGCCCTTCTCGCTGAACTGCGGAACCTGCGTGGGTGAGTGAATAAACACGTTTCCTCCCTTCCCCCACCCCCTTTGCGCCGTCGCTTTTCCCCTAAACCGCTTTGGGGAGGGGGGAGGGGGGGGGGGACAGTGTGCGTTTACCCGCACACCGCACACGAGATTAGGGATGCTTAGCACTGATTATATGCGTGTTACCGAGGGGAAGATGAGGTGGGGGGAGTATCGACTCGCGAAATTAGGGATGCATTACGTTAGGGATGCAAAACGCGGATTTTGCATATTGAGGTTAGGGTAGTTATTGGTTTCTATAAACATTTTGTTTGCGATGAGGTTTGAGAAAATTGGAGAGTTTTTTTTGGAGGTATGATTGGTAGAGTTGATAACGGTGGCTAATGGAGATGTTTATCCGAAGATCAGGTTAGGTTGGGCTGACGTTGGAGTGAGATATATGCTCGCCTCCTGACGAGGCAGAGATTTCTGGGATGCCATTTGCATTTTTGTTCGTTGGGCGAGAATGCCAAACGTTGAATGGAACGGATTCCTCGCGATCTTCGAATGAGCGATATCGTAATTGGGGGATTGGAAACTCGCTCCTGGCGCCGCGACTCTTCGTTTGTTTGAAGCTATAGTCACGCACGAAACACGGTTATCACGTGGTTAATCGCTAGTTTACCGGCGATCCGGTTGGGGTCCAGATAGACCCCAAACGTTCGTGCCATTCGATTGCAATCAGTGCAACCAGAGCTAACGGAAACCAAAACCAATCCAGGCTCGAAAGACCAGCGAGCTCAATACCCGGAATGCAAACAGCCAAACAGACCAGCAACAAAAAACCGTCTAAACGAATCGGCTCATGCGCCGTGGCGAACCGATCAGGAGTGACTAAACGCAGAGAGACGCGCGAGACGATTCGCCATTCGCTGCAACTCTCGATGCATTCGCGTCTCTCGTCGCGTGCGCATTCGCGGCGTCCGGGCGGGGGCTTCCTGTCTATCTATATCTGTACGCGGTGGAAATGAGAAGCGATGTGTATAGGCAGTCGCAGTCGCTGCGCGCGAACCCGAGAGCCCGGTATAGATATATAACCACACGTCTATATACGCGACGTTACGGAGAAATGCAACGCGCAACTCGTCGCCGGCGACGCGAGAGCAGCTCGCGTCGCCGGCGACGACGGAAACGGCGACTCGGGAGTGGAGTGGCGGCGCAACGGGTGCTGCGGTACGCCCACCGCGCGCACTAGTCGGTTGCTCCTTTGCGCGGCTCTCGCCGGTGTAGATATAACTGGGAGCTGACCTGTAGATATACGCGGAGACGACGAGAGAGGAGGAAGAGTGACGGGGACGGAGGTATTAGAGTCGGATGAGCGAGAGAGAGAGATGGAGCGAATGAGAGAGAGAGAGAGAAGGAAGCGGGAGACAAAGTCAGATAGAACGAGAGAGAGATGGAACGAATGAGAGAGAGTGAGAGAAAGAAGCGGGAGACAGAGACAGATAGAACGACAAAGATGGAGCGAATGAGAGAGAAGGAAGCGGGAGACAGAGATAGATAGAACGAGAAAGATGGAGCGAATAGAGAGAGAAGGAAGCGGGAGACAGAGATAGATACAACGAGAGAGAGAGGGATATAGCGAATAAGAGAGAAAGAAGGAAGATTGAGACAGAGACAAAGACAAACGCGACACACACGACGTCGCTCGTCTCCAGTCTCGCCACCTAACGAGCGATCGTCGACGCCGAGGAAACAGGTAGGCAGACGCGAAGCGAAGGAGGCAGGAGAAAAAACGACGATTCGGCGATGTACCGAGCGAAAAAAGAGAGAAAGAGGAGCGAGAAGAAAGCAGAAAGAGCAGAGGGGAAGGCGAGGGGCGAGAAAAAGAAATGGTAGAATTCTGACAGGGGGAAGAGGGGGAGAGGGAGAATGAGATGTTTTTTTTCTCCCTCTTTTTCTCTCTCGAGGATGAAGCGGGACGCAGGATAGTCGAGTGTCGCGAGCGGCGGCAGCGGCGGCGGCCGAGAACGAGTCTCGACTTGTTGGAGGAGTGGGGGAAACGACTGCGGCGGGGAGAGAGGAGAGGGGGAAGCGGCGCAGCGATCACGTAGTCGGTGCGGCGTCGCCCGGTTTAACGGGAATTCGCCTCGACGCGAACGGTGGATGTGTAACCGACGTATTATGTACGGGCGTAACGCACACCTACCAGGGTATATATATGTATTGGGATGTATGTATATAGGGTAGGTGTGATAATTTGGGGGATATAGCGGCTGTGGGAGGTTTGGGCTGCGCGATGAGCGGCCACCCGGCAATCGGCTTCGGGTTTTTTTTTTTTTTTTCTTTTCGATATGGAAGGGAGAGGCGACTGTGGGAGAGAGATGAATTCGCAGGGTGGGGACTCCTGCTTTTTTTTCAGTCCTCTAAAAAAAAAGAAGGGGGAGAGGGGAGTACCCCTCCTAACACTTTTTCGCTTTCCAGAGGACGAAATTGTAAACACGTTGCGTTTCATCTGTTTATATGTTTTAATCGGTTTTGCGGTTGCAACGACTGCGCCACTTTTTCTGAGATCCTCAGGGTTTTTGGGCTTTTAGAATCGGTTTGTTTGCAATAACGACGAATCGTTAGAGGAAAAAAATCGATTTTTGCGTTTTTTGACTTGATTTTTCGATTTTTCGAGCATATAACCGTGATTTTTGGAATCAGCGGAAAATTTCCCATCGGATAGGGTTTTCAAGCTTTGCGAAATCAAAAATTTTTTTTTCGCCAAAAACGGCAAGGGGTACCCCTTCTAAAAATTTGCGATTTTTGAGAGTCAATTTTAAAAATCTGTGAAAAATCGAAAAATCGAGATATCGCGTTCCGTCTGGCGGTATTCTCTTCCTTGAAGGGTTATCTTTCGAATGCAAAAAGAAAATCCGGATTTCATGCATCCAAAAAAAAATGACATCGATTTTCGTGAAGGGTTAAAATTCGAAAAAAGTGAAAATTTAATTTTTGTGTTTTTCTCCCAGAATTTTTTATTTTTCGGGAAAATACCGGTCATTTTTGGAATCAGCGGGAAATTTCCCGTCGGATAGGGTTTTAAAACTTCGTTAAATCGAAAAAAAAATTTCGCCGAAATTTTCGCCAAAACGGCAAGGGGTACCCCTTCTAAAAATTTGCGATTTTTGAGGGTCAACTTAAAAAATCTGCAAAAAATTGAAAAATCGAGATATCGCGTTCCGTCTGGCAGCAATCTCTTCGTTGAAGAGTCTTCTTTCGAATGCAAAAAGAAAATCCCGATTATATAGATCCAAAAAAAAATTACACCGATTTTCGTAAAGTGCAAAAATTGGGGAAAAGTGAAAAATCGTTTTTCGGATTTTTCTCCTCAAATTTTTTATTTTTCGGGCAAAAACCGGTTATTTTTGGAATCAGCGGAAAATTTCCCATCGGATAGGGTCATAAAACTTCGTTAAATCGAGAAAAAAAAATTTCGCCAAAAAAACGGCAAAAAAACAACCTCCATCGCTGGCTAACCTCCGTCCTCCGTAAAAAAACCATTGCCGTCGATTTATGACGAGCGCGGGTACAGCGCGTCGATATCTGCGCGGGAATATCGGAAACAATGGCGGGCGCGGCGGCGCCTGCTGTGGCATCGAGACTCCCGCGCGATGTGTTCCAGGATTTTCCGCCCTCGAGCATTGAGCTTTCCTGCACTCGAGACCGCGGGTTGCAAGTTGCTGCACAGAGGCGTGTGCGCTGCATCCAAGCGTCGACGACCCTGCGCGTCGACCGGGCGAGAAGCTCCGCTCGCGCCGCCGCCGCCGTCGCCGCGCGGAGAGAGCGGCGCGACGGCTCCGCTATATAGCCGCCGACCGGCAAACCCGAAGACGTCGCCGTCCGAGCTTCTCGCGCGACACATCGGCTCCTCTCATTCGTCGACGTACGTCGCTGCGAACTTCACATATATCTCACCTTGTGTTTAATTTCTTTTTTTTAACGCTGACTATCTATATCTATCTATATCCATATAGATATATAGATAGGTATTTGTTTCAGAAGAGGAAAGAAAATTCTTGTCACTATAAAACTCGAACTTTTATTTGCAGATATAACCGTGGGACGCGACGCCCAATTTTATAAAAATAAAGCCAACATTTTTCAGACATTAGGATGTTGCATTAGATTCAGATGTGGCCAATTTCGCTTAGGAACAATTTTTTTTTTTTTTTTTTTTTTTAAATTTATTGAAGCCTGCGCGTGGAGATTTTCCAGCTGTATTTTTAATCTCCCGGGTCTGCAGCTTGAAACATGAGGACTTTGGGGTGCTGGACGAATTTACCCGCAATGCAGCTGGTCGGGTGTACCGCGTGGAACGTGTCCGACAAAATGTCGACATGCGACGGACGCTCGGCCTGCGTAGCCGGATTCGTCGCGTCGATACAGTCAATGATCGTAAGTATAGAAGGATCTTAGATTAATAAATAACGTTTCACTATTTTCTCGAACTCACGCGGAAAATCACTAACAATCAGACGCAATTGTAAAAAATATAGAATACATTTTATTTTTTGTTTCATCTTTCATTTCTATTTAAAAACGAAGGTAAATAAAAATAAACCGACTTACTGGAAATTGCGGCAAAATAGAATCGACATCTGAAACAAATTTTCGCGTTTGATGGGGAGCGCCGAGCCTTCCCAGTCGCGTGCCTGGCCCACACGCCCAGACCGATCCCCCCCCCCCCCCCCTCCCGATCGTCTACCTTGAAGTGAAACATAATGAACGACTCGGCAGCGCAGCCCACCTATGTCCCGCGCGCGGAGGGCAACAAAGAACGCGACATGGGCGATGCTGCCTCGACGAACGAGAGAAAGAAAAGCAGCAGAGAGAGAGAAAGAGAGAGAGACCGAACTATCGTCTTCGCGCCTATCTCGGCCACATTTCCGTCTCTCTCCGATTATGCCGTCCGACTCCTTTAGGACTTTACACTCAGAAAAATGTGTGGCAGATTTTGCCATACGACACATTTGGCTGAGAGGAGACAACGATGCTTTTATGGTTCTCGCGTCGATAATTAACGTAACCAGCAACAAATAAGCCGAAATATAGTGAATTCTACCATACAAAGTATATACTTTGTATTTTTTTTTTAAGGGAAAAAAAATGAGCACTGCACGAAATTTCGGAACGTTCGACCGTTCAGGTCTTCCGAAAAAAAAAAGACGGAAACACAGTCACACACGTCTCGCGGGCAGCGCGACTTATATATGGCTCTTACGTAGCCATTGCCGCTGCAATTATTCACGCGGTCGAACGCTCTCGGATCCCTCGCGCAGTGCGCCGACGCCGCCCGTAACCCGCGCACACTCGCGGCCGATACGTTGGTATTGAAATGCGGAGACGCGACGCGATAAATGATTCATGCCAGTCATATTCGCTGACCTCAAGTCGATTGCTCGACTCGGTCTCGGACTTTCGCCGTTTCTTATCGTTGCGTCGCTGCTGCCACTGCTCTTCTCTCTCGTCTCGCGCACTCGCTCTTGTGTTACGCATTGCGCATGCGCCGAATAAATCGGCGATTCTCAGGCGGCTTCGCACGATCCCTGTCGATATAAATTCGGTTGTACCAAAGGTTTGTATAATGTTATCATCGAATAATAAAGATATTTTTAAACTAACGAAAAAAAAACTATCGCGCGATGAGCGTCCGATCGAAAGGCGATATGACGCGTGTATCGACCTTGCGATTGCGCAGACGTCGTTTGCGTTCACCGCGAGACGGGTTCGTCGTGTTATTCGCGCACATGACGTGTTTATTGCACTGCGGGACGACGGCATGAAAGGTAACTCGTGTAAGATAAAGGATCGTCGCGCGCCTTTTTGTCTCAACGCGGTCTTCGGATATTTTCAAGAAAAATCGCGGCTCGCCGTCGGACACGCGAAACTGACTGAGATACGCGTCGTCGTCGTCGTCGTTGTTGTTGACAAACGGAGGAGAAGCGCGCGCCGTGTTGCTCGCGTTCGGCGGGCGACGGTGGCGCCGCCGGCGGACGAACGGGCGAACTTCGTCGTCGCGCAGAAGTCAGGAGAATTGAATAAGGCCGTAGATTCGAAGACGCGAATGCCGGTGCAACGCGAATCTGAGTCTCATCTGTAACCAACAGTAACCGTAACCATAACCGTGGCTATTTCGTGTTCTTATCAAATACGTCGCCGCTCCATCGACGCCGCGGTGTCGACGCAGTGTGTGGAACCCCACGGCTTCGGCTGCGTCCACACGAGCGACCGTCGAGCGATCGTGGGGACTCGCCTTTTCCACGACTTCCGGCGCGCGTCCAATCAGCGGGCAGAAGAGGGGAAGAGGAACGCGACGCCACAGGCAAGGCCTGGGACCCCGGACTTCTCTCGAAAACCTCGACGACGACCAGTTCGCGCTTGTGTGTCCTACCAGTTTAATAAATCGTAACAATATATTTCGACTTTCAATTGCTGTCGTGTTTCTCGCGTCACCTGCCCCTTCACAGGTTCGGAACGCCACAGTAATTATTGGTGACCCCGACGTGATCCAAAATCGCGTAAAAACCTAAAAACGACTGGACATAACCTCAACCGCCACGTGGCGAGACTCGACATCGTGCTCGCGCGACGCGTAATTCCGCGCACGAATGAACGATCCCGAGTTGACCGAGGACGAAAGCTTCGAGGAAAGCACGAGTAGCCGAACTCTCGAGGGAAGCGAGGCCGAGAGAACGATCGCCGAGTTGCCCGACAACGTAACGATTCAGCCCCACACGATCACGGGCACGTCGACCATTCGCAACATGTCGCACGATCAAGACGCCGGCGAGGTGCACCGCATCGCAAAACTGCCGCCGTTCTGGAAGGAAGACCCCGCTATGTGGTTTCACCGGGTCGAAGCGTCTTTCGCCATCGTGGGTATACGGGGTGACGAAACTAAATTCCAGTACATCGTCGCAAACCTGGAACCGTGCGTACTGCCGTTCGTGTCCGACCTGATCTACAATCCACCGGCCGCTGATAAGTACCCTGCTATAAAAAAACGCATACTCGACTCATTCTCTGAGTCGAAAGAAAGCAAGTTGCGGCGGGTGTTGAAAGGACAGCTGCTAGGCGATCAGAAACCGTCGCACTTCCTCCAACACCTTCGCAACTTGTCGTCAAATCAATGCGACGACGTGATTCTAAAGTCTCTGTTTATGGAACAGTTGCCACAACAGGTCAGCGCGATCCTGGCTGCGAATCCGGAACCGGACCTGGGTAAACTTGCCGCCATGGCTGACCAGATCATGGACCTGCAGCGACCGGCCCAGCTCTACGCAGTCAGCAATTCCCTGCCGAGCCAACCTCCGACAGCGCCCGCGCAGGTTCCGACTGCGACAGAGCTGCTTCACGAGATCCACGCCTTGTCCGCACGGCTCGACAAAGCCCTCCTGGATCGTCAGAACACGGGAGGCAGGTCGCGAAACAGAGCGAAGTCCAATGGGCCCAATAGCCGCAACAACAACAACCAGAGCTCTAAGAGCTGTGAACGTTGTCGTTCCAAATCACCGGGAGCGAACAACAACGACTCAGCGAAGATCTGCTACTACCACCGACGCTTCGGGGATCAAGCGCGCAACTGCGCCAAGCCGTGCGCCTACGAAGCTCCGTCGACCTCGGGAAACTAAACTCGCTGTCGCATATACAGGCGATTGACGACGGCGCCGAAACGAAACATCGCCTGACTGTCCTGGACAAAACGTCCGGCATCGCATTTCTAGTCGACACAGGCGCCGACATTTCTGTGATACCGCGTGGTTCGGCTGGCAAAAACCGCCTCGAACCGTCGCCCTTTAAGCTTTACGCAGCGAACGATTCGTTGATCGACACGTTCGGAGACAGACTGATTCACCTCAACCTCGGACTTCGGAGACAACTGAGCTGGGTGTTCACAATCGCGGACGTGACACGGGCCATCCTCGGAGCCGATTTCCTATCGCACTTCGGGCTTCTCGTGGACCTGCAAAACAAGAGGCTCATCGACAGAGAGACTCAACTCTTCTCGCTCGGCATCGTCGCGTGCGAGGCGTACTCGTCGATCTCCACTGTGTCGCATAATTCGCCATTTAACGAACTGCTCAGTGAGTTCGTGGCCATTACGAGACCCATCCAATTCACGGGATCCGCGAAGCACGACGTACAGCACCATATCCTCACGAAAGGACCCCCGGTCGCCGAGCGTGCGCGTCGTCTCTCTACCGAGAAATTCAACGCAGCCAAACAGGACTTCGAATTTATGGTGGCTCAGGGTATCTGTCGGCCGTCCGACAGCCAATGGGCCAGCCCACTGCATCTCGTCCAGAAGAGTTCAGGCGACTGGCGTTCCTGCGGCGACTACCGTCGTCTGAACAACGCTACGGTCCCCGACAAATACCCGATTCCTCATCTGCACGACTTCTCGCACCGTCTTCGGGACTGCACCATCTTCTCGACGCTGGATTTGACAAGAGCGTACTACCAGATCCCCGTCGCCCCGGAAGATCGTCCTAAAACGGCCGTCATCACCCCATTCGGCCTCTTCGAGTTTAATGTGATGACCTTCGGCCTGTGTAACGCAGCGCAATCCTTCCAGCGTTTCATGGACACAGTCCTGCGCGGATTGGACTTCTGTTTCTGTTACATTGACGATATCCTGGTGGCCTCCCGAAACGAAGAGGATCACACACGCCACTTGCGCATCATCTTCGAGCGGTTGCAAGAGTACGGGATTTCGATCAACGTGTCGAAGTGCAGCCTCGGAGCAAAGAGCGTCGAGTACCTCGGTTACGCGATTGACAGCAACGGCACTCGTCCACTTCCTCACCGGGTCGCCGCGATTCTTAAATATACGAAGCCTACAAACGTCTCCGAGCTCCGTAGATTTTTGGGAGTCATAAACTTCTACAGAAGATTCGTGCGCAACGCAGCAGAGACACAGATTCCGCTCAACGCCTACCTCGTCGGGGCGAAAAAGAACGACAAGCGGCCGATCGAGTGGACGCCGGAGGCTGACGCAGCGTTCGCCGCGTGCAAGACTCAACTAGCTAGCGCAGCCCTCTTAGCCCATCCGCTCGAAAACGCACCTCTCGCTCTTCACACAGACGCATCCGACATTGCGATGGGCGCGGTGCTTGAGCAATTTGCTGAAGGAAAATGGGAACCGCTCGGATTCTATTCAAAAAAACTATCCCCAGCCCAGCGGAACTACAGCGCTTACGACCGAGAGCTGTTGGGAATCTACTCTGGTCTAAGCTTCTTCAAGAACCTAGTCGAAGGAAGGGATCTCACGATCAAGACCGACCACAAACCCTTGACGTTCGCGTTTGTACAGAAAAGTGATAAAGCGACGCCAAGGCAACGACGACACTTGGACTTCATAGGACAATTCACTACGAGAATAATCCACGTAAGCGGAGTTGATAACATCGTCGCAGACGCGCTCTCGAGGGTCAACACTATCGATATGCCGGTTATCACCTCCACGGAGGACATCGCGAAGGCACAGGAGACGGACGAAGAGTTGAAAATTCTCCTCCAATCCGACACCTCGCTTAAGCTCAAAAAACTTCGCGTGAACAACACGGCCACGGCGATCTACTGCGACGTGTCAACAGAAGAAATCCGTCCCTACGTGCCTGCAACGCTCCGGAAAGGCGTCTTCGACGCAGTCCACGGCTTGTCACACCCCAGCGGACGAGTGACCAAGAAACTCGTGCAACAAAAGTTCGTCTGGCCATCGATGAGTCGCGACATCACCGAATGGGCGCGTACCTGTCTGCCGTGTCAGAGAAGCAAAATCTCGCGTTACAACCGCAACATACCAGAACACATTCCGGTTCCTGACACGCGTTTCAGCCACGTGCACATAGACATCGTCGGGCCACTGCCACCGTCGAAGGGCTTCAGGCACGTCTTGACAATGATAGACCGATTTACACGCTGGCCCGAGGCAATTCCGATCACAGACATCACTGCCGACACGGTCGTCAACGCCTTCATCGCGGCGTGGATCTCGCGTTTTGGCGCACCAGTCACGATTACGACTGACCGTGGCTCACAGTTTGAGTCGGGCCTCTTCCAAGCGCTACTCAAATTCATCGGAAGCGAAAGAATCCGCACAACGGCTTATCACCCTGCCTCGAACGGGATGGTCGAACGCTGGCATCGTTCCCTCAAATCTGCCATAATGTGCCACGAAAACACGGAATGGGTCGAAACTCTCCCCATCGTGCTTCTGGGACTGCGCACGAGCCTGAAAGAAGACATCAACACCACAGCCGCCGAACTGGTACTCGGGACGACTCTCCGCATTCCCGGCGAATTCATCGTCGATTCGGACAACAACGACCCCCAGCAGCTGTACGTGGAGAAACTACGTCGTTTCATGCGTGAATTGCGCCCCGTTCCCACCGCACATCACTCCAAAAGACGTCCCTTCGTGCACAAAGACTTGTTCCAGTGCTCGCACGTTCTTCTGAAACAAGGATCCAAAAAGTCATTGGAGCAGCCATTCGAGGGCCCGTACGAGGTGCTGGAGAGAGTCTCGGACTCTGTGTTCAAAATTAAAGTAAACGATGAGCCGATGACGATCTCGACGGAACGTCTTAAACCCGCGTACATGGAGGGTATGCCTCGAGCCGCACTTCGCGCGCAGGACCCGCCAAGTACACCAGCTCCAGTGACACCACCGCAGCCAGACCGTCCTCCGCAGACATCACCAGCATCATCATCTTCGCATCCTCCGAATTCACCGCAGACTCCGCCAGAGCCCGGACCATCATTATCAACGAGGCCGCAACCTACATCCCCGCAGACGCCGGTAAGCCGTTCCAGAGCAACACCGAAGGCAACAAAAATGTTAGTGCCGCTTGCACCACCCACGCTCACGCCCCGGCCAGATGCGCCTCCACGTACATATCCTGGTCGAAGATCAGTCAATTTCGCAACATGATCGAGTTGCTGGAGGGGGGTATTGTGGAACCCCACGGCTTCGGCTGCGTCCACACGAGCGACCGTCGAGCGATCGTGGGGACTCGCCTTTTCCACGACTTCCGGCGCGCGTCCAATCAGCGGGCAGAAGAGGGGAAGAGGAACGCGACGCCACAGGCAAGGCCTGGGACCCCGGACTTCTCTCGAAAACCTCGACGACGACCAGTTCGCGCTTGTGTGTCCTACCAGTTTAATAAATCGTAACAATATATTTCGACTTTCAATTGCTGTCGTGTTTCTCGCGTCACCTGCCCCTTCACAGGTTCGGAACGCCACAAGTGGATTCTATGTGGCGCCACCGAGCGGATTTTTTCCGCGACGACCCAAATATCCTCGGAAGCTAAAAATCTTGCACATAAATGTGACGCACTCTGCAGTCGTAATTAGTCACTAAAACTGACAGGTTCTGCGAATAATCTGCGACGAGTTCCTGCCGCACCGATCTCCTGTAATCCGAGCGCCTTGGGCAGCTCTCTCATTGGCGGACTGACAATGGTGCAGTAAACCCGAAAAGCGCCTTATTACCGCAGCGACCGATGCCTCGGACGCACATTGACACCAGTCGCACTCGTCGAGCCTGCGAACAATGTGCTCGCAATATGCTGCCTCCGACTCTGCCGGCAATGGCGCTGCGCACGGATCCAAAGGAGAAAACGTCAGTCTTTATTATCTGTTTCTCTCTCATTTCCCGTATATACAATGCAAATTTACTGCAACTTCTCCAACGTTTCGAGGTACGTAAATTCAGTGCAACTCGAAGCGAGGAAAGCGTGGACATTCGGTGCGTGAGTCATCGGACGAAAATATATCGCTGCGTGAATCGAGAATGAGAAACGAGGGAACACAAAGTGAGACGAATGCTCCATAGTATCGTTTTATTTCACTGTTACTTCGGTTCTAAATATACAGGAGGGGGGGAAGTTAAAAATTGATGACAGCGAAGGTCAGCCGAATGTCATTCGTTCCCAGGGAGTCGGCGGCTGTTGTTTACCTTCCAAGCTTATCGAACTGTTACTATAGTCGCCTGCGGATAAAGCCTAGTAAAAAAAGAAAATGGCGTCCCATACAATCGCAGCCATCTATCTCGTTCTTCGTAACCAACGCTCCGCGTCTTTTCTACTACTCTTCCCCCCAATCGACTCGTCTCAAGAAATTCGTCGTAGAATTAAAAAAGCGCCATAATCCGCACAGACAGCGATCTAACCTATACGTAATAATCGGTGCCCAGCCTGTAAACATCCATATGCAACAGTCACTCGTCTCTCGTCTTTCGTCGACATTCCTCACCTCGTCGGTATTCGCAAAGTCAGTATAATCGCTCTGCGCGTCAGACCCACAAACACAAAGCCGCAGACTGAGCAAAACATAGTCCTCCGCTACCAAAAGGGACGCCGCTCGATCAGATCGGTAAATCGCGATGGACCGAAGCGTCAGCATCAGCATCCCTACCGCCGCCTAGGGTGGACCACATCGACGATGGTCGATCCCGAACAGAGTCGTGCGGGGGCGGGGGTGAGGTACAGGGGGTTGTTTCCCCGACGGCGTTCATACGCTCTCGTGGGAAGGCGTAGGGTGCGCGATAGGGTGAGAGACGCGGCGAGGGGAGCGTCAGCTCGCTGCTCCCTCACTCAGAGGGGGGGAATCACGAAGCTTGCCGAGGAGTGGGGTGGGGGAGAGGAACGCGCAGAGGGCGCGGGGTGGGGGGCAGGAAGGGAAACCAATCGCGTCGACTACGAGCCAGCGGCGTCGGGTATCTCCGTCGCGCGCTCAGCACTCGCGCCGCATGCGCTCTCGCTCGCTCTTTCGTCGTGCCACCCGTCGCGAAGCGCTCGTTTCTCTTTCCTCTGTATTGCTGTGTGTGTGTGTGTGTGTGTGTTGCGCCTGGCGCAACACACACACACACACACGAACGCGGGGTTGCACCGCTCGGCACTGACTCAGTGTGCGTGCGCCCGACGATTTAATAGGTATGCGCGACAGGGGGGGAGGTTAGGGTCGGGCTCTTCACCGACTCCCCCGTTTCGGGCGAGTGCCAAACGCGCCAGAGCCACACTGTGTCTTCACCCATACAGCGATCTGAACATTGCCGCGAAAGCAGCGCCGCCTGTGTGTATATGTGTGTATGTGTGCGTCACGCATAGCTTCCGTCGGTGTATGTGAGAAGCACACACACAGAGCGACAGAGAGAGAGGGGAAATATGCCTATAGAGGTAGCGAGAGTGAGAGAGAGACACGAGTCTCGCAACACTCGGGCCGAGAGTGGTGGTAGTAGGGTAGGTATAGGCTAATAATAAATCGTGCCATGAGTCTCTCTCTCTCTCTCTCTCTCTCTCTCTCTCTCGCTCTCTTCGTTGTCTCGCATCACGGAGCAGCAGCGATAGATATAAAAGCCCCCGCGAGCTCGTGGGGCGGGGGAGGGGAAGCGACGCTGCGAGGAGGGGTAGAAGAGGGGGGGGGGGGGGGCGACCACGACGCACACGGACGCATGCGCGGGCAGCGCGGAGCCAAACCTGCGGGGAGTGCAAGCCAATTCCTCAGTGGCGGCTCGAATCATTAACCGGTTTCCTTGGCAACTCCGACGAGCCTAAACCATTGGTCGGTTACCTACTCGCCCCCCACCACCCACGGAGATACCGGTGGGTGAAAAAGAGGGAGCGAGCTGGCGATGCGAGTGAGTGAGACAGATAGAGCGGCGATTGTGCTGTGCGAGAGAGAGAGAGAGATAGAGAGCAGATTCTCGGGGCTCATCGCAAGAGTCGCGCACACAGCGAAGTTTCCATCGTACGGCGGGCATTGTTAGTGTGTGCGTAGCTACGGCCCTGAGCATGCGGGCCTGGTGGCTTCGTCGAACCACTCACACGAGAGCGAACGGCGTATCTATCGGTCGCTCTGCGCTGCGCCGTCCACTCTCGACACACAGCACGCCCGCTCGATCTCAATTTTCCTCGCTTCGCATAGGCGCTCTGCCTGACTGCTAGCAGAGACAGCGGTGGAGGGGAAGGGGGGGGGGGGAGAGAGAGAGGTGGCGTTTCGAGCAACGGCGATAAGAGGCAACGCCGTCGCCGCCGGTCTCTTGTATATATTACTATCGCCGCACCGGTGCGACGCACTGTACCTCTCTCTCTGTATGTATATATCTATCGCCTGGCGATAGACACACAGCCTGGACCCGCGGCTATAGCGACGGAGAGGGCTGTATACGTATACATATCGTTCGCGCGACGATATTTACGACTCCCGCGACGCGTGGACGTATTTTACGCCTCGCCGCTCGTAATGCTCAGATCTTTTTTTTTTGTGACTTTTGAACTAACAACCGCCGCGGGAAACTTTGACCCGCGCGATCAGTCAGATCGCCGGAAGTCTCGGACGGTGTCGATCGTGACTGATGACGATCGTTTGAATTGGGTTCAATCGCTACGCTCGGACGGAGTTCAGCATTGTTTCGTCTTCGATGCTGAATGCTAAGTCTATCGTCTTCGGAGAGCTGCGCGAGACGAATATGATCCAGATTTCCAGATTTTTCTACGCGTTTTTGTCGATTTTTCGGGTGAAACGACAATTCGCTCGCTTTGCGCGGAATATATACGCAACGCGGAATCGAGAGTCGATCGTCGCGGCTTCGAAGTTCAGAGTCGTGACTCTCAGCTGTTCTCGCTTTAAATCTCTTCGCGAGCGAGAAGTGACTTCGCTTGGCGCATTTTTCGCGCGCGCGACTTCGACGTTAGGCAACCCTACCCCCCCCCCCCCCCCCCCCCTCCCTTCCCCTCTTCTCGCCATGGTCTGTAAATGAGGCCTCGGAAGTAAAGCGAAGTGCGGAAAAAACGCATCGACGCAACATTCCCGAGCCGTCGGCTCTTCGTACGTTGAATGCTCTGCGACGGCCGTCGCCACCTCCCCCCCCCCCCCACCCCTCCGCCGTATCATCGAAATTACACGCCGACTATATACGAAGTGGCCGACGGCAGAGCCGCGACGGCCGTGGCAAATGGGAGATATTCGCTCGCATCCGATAGGCCGAAGATTTTTCGCTTGATAATCAGCCACCAATTCACGGTGAGCTACTCGCATCGCCTGTGTGCGTGGCACTCGGCTCTTAGTCCGCGCGCGCGCGCTATGCGTTTGTATGTGTAGCGTCAGCGAACGGGGAGTGTAACGTGGCTCTCGGAGACAGCTGTGACAGTGCCGTAGGCATTGTTGCGCGGGGCCCCGCGCCTTATTTTCGGAAAAATCGTATTTTCCCCTAAAATACTCCCCAAACAAATCGCAATCCGCTCGGATTTGCTTTTCCATCGATTAGTTAGATTGTCCATTATCCTTGTTCGTTATATTTTTAGTATCGTCCGAGTTTGAATGCTAGAATTGAACTTATTCTCGTTTACGGTAAGCAAAAAAAAGTAGTCTGAGATATTCCGCAATACAGATGAAGAGACGGAAGATCACTGTGAAATCGCATTCGTTTGAAGTGTGAAGAGAGACTCAGAAGGAAATGAGTGACCGGATGGTGGAATGAGAGGAAAAAAAAACGGAACGTCAGTCGTGATCGGAATTGATTCGTCTTGGTCAGAGCGACGAAGGAGTCAGGCGGCTCCCGACGGAGGCTCGTAAATCGAGTATACGCGCCTGCCGCGGAACGGAAGCAGTGACGGCATTGGTCGGCCCGAGCGCCTCGCTCTTACGAGTCTCAATTCTTCATTCGTGTGTTATATATTCCCTTAGAGCTCGTTTGACGATCGACTAATGTCACTGAACCGTCTTAATAGAGATCTCAAGATGGCTACATCCCCTCGACACTTATACAAAGATGATCCTAAAATCCTCCATAAAAATCGAAATCCTCCCACCATATTTGTATATATATAGCTCGAGGAAAAAAAAATCGGATGGACTACCAAAAATCCCTAAATCCCAAAATCTTTTTTAATTCGCTCTACGAATACTACAGCCGAGACAGCAAAATCTCGTTTTCCCAGCTGACTGCTCAACCCAATCGTTCCTGGAACAAAGTGCGAATTATTTTTTGTCGCGCTCGCCAGGGCCCCGCGCGGCGGCCGCGCGACTACGGCCCTGGCCGGGCGCACAGTATAGAGCTCTCTCTATACCACGGAATCTCTCTCGGCGTCTCGGTTTAGAGGCGCACTATAGAGAGCAGCGAAGCGGCACAGCGAGCGCAAGAGAAAAAGAGACAGAGAAACATACAGACAGAGCGCGAAAAACTCGGCGCTCGTTCCGTCTCCCTCACCTTCGCGGCAAGGGCGACGTTCTCGGCGTCGACGTAAGGGTGGGGAGCCACGGGTAACGATTGAATGCCCGACTATCCGCGCGAGTGTTGGTGGATACCGTTAACGCTCGCCGAGCATGCGCGCGCGCATCTTGCGCGTCGACCCCCCCCCCCTCCCTCTCCCCTCCCCTGAGTCCCATTCCCCCCACCACGAAAACTCGACCGCACGGAGATTCGGATGGGCGCCGTGGCTCCGCCCCTTTTTGGCTGCGTTACGGTGCCTCTGGGATTTGTCGGGGCGTCGGCCAATAGCGTCGCCGCTGCTCGCCTCTCCCGCGGCGCGAGGGGGGAGGGGGGGGGGGGCGAGGGATTGAGTTCCGTTTACCCATGGCGAGGGGAGGGGAGTGAGGGGGGGAGATATTCACTGCGTCTGCTCTCTCTCCCCTTGTGGCGCACCCCCCACCCCTCCATTGCTGCTAGTCGGGTTCGGTGGAGCGCGGCTAAATTATACGACGCGGGGGAGAGGGAGAGGAGCTGCGAGGGGCGTCGCGTATGCCCGTCTAGCGGCTGTGCCGAGCGGAGGGAGAGGCCAGGCCAAACCCGACTGTGCTCCTACCAATGCTCTCGCGGAACCCCGGTGCCGACCGTTCGACTTCCAACGCAGCGCCATTTACCCGAGCTCTCCGGCGACGACGAACACGGTGTGTGGTGTGTGGTGCTGCCCGCGCGCTCTCCGATCTCCTCCGCCTGTCTCTGTCCCTCTCGCTCGGCCTCTTCGCTCGACTCGGTGTTCTGCTTCGTCTCTCCGCCGCCGCGCTCGGCCGTCGTTTTCGGCCTCTCCTACGCGAGTGTTTTCCGAAAAATCTTCCGGTTTCATTTCCTTTTTCTCAACGAACGATATTTTTCGCGCGCGGCTTCGTAGCGAAAATGCAACCGTGAGTGTTTTACCTGTGGTGTGTTTTTCACCGCATTACAAAAGGATTTCGTGACTGTGAGTGTGTGTGTATATATATACATTTGTAGTATATATGTCGTGACTGTGTGTGCGAGTCGTACTCGGCTCTACGGTGCCTCTCGCGGTGTGTACTCACTTCGCGTTATATATATATGTGTATATGTATATATACGCCGTGTGACATCGCTCAACGTGAATCCGAAACGTGCCTAGGTGTGACTGCGCAGTCGCCATGTGAGTATCCGAGTTATCGAGGGACCCTCATTTTCTCCTCGGGCTTTATATTATCTCGCGCTCGTCGCGCTCTATCCTTCTCTCTCACACTCGCAGCTTATACGTAACGTCGTCTCTCTTTCCACGGTATTTCCGTCTCGCACCCGTGTGCCTCACTCGCTCTGTCTCTCTCTCTCGCTCGCTGCGCGCAGAGAGAGAAAGAGAGAGAGATTGTGTTGCCTGCAGTGGTCGAGGCTCACCCAGCGACGTATCACGAAGGGGCGCTTACGGGGCTCCGCCGAGCAACGTCGCCAATGCTCCTCGAATTTACAGACGCGACTCGTTCTCGTCTCTCTCTGCACTCTCTACTTTTGCCAACGTACCGACAACGATGTCTCAAATATTCCAGCCTAAAATTCGTTAAAAATGCTTCGGCCGCGACGATCTCCGCAATTTCGATCGACGTTGCTCGACGTCTATGGCGTCTGGACTCGAGTAGAATTTTTGCCTCTTTTTTTTTTCGTTCACCGCAGGTTTCGGATACCGAACTCACCCTCGCAGCGAAAACCGCGTGCTGTTATTATATAGTTTCTGGCGCAGCAGTAGCTTCAGCAGCAGCAGCAGCAGCAGCAGCAGCGTTTATTATCATTATTATTCCGTCGTATTGTTATTATTATCGGGGCCGAGATCCATGTTGTCAGTAACCCCCTAGCCGGTTCGCCTCCTCTTATTCCAGTCCCCCTTCTCGGTTTCTCTCCGGGCAGACCTCTCCCCCCCTTTTTTCCTCGGCTCACGGCCTCTGCCTGTTCGCTTGCCTCGAAAACTCGGCGTCCATGTTTCCCATCTCGTCCATCTCCGTCGTCCCCCCGCTGCTGCTTCTCCCCTCTCTCTCCCCCACCATTCGTCTCCCCTCGGCGAGGGGCTTTTTTTTGTTCGCCTCTTCTCTTTCTCCCCCTGCGTGACGCTAATTATGGTGGTCTCGGGGGCAGGACGACATTTTGTTCGGTGCCTTTCCAAGATGGATCTCGTCGGGTCTCCCCCCGAGTATCGCCCCCCCCCCCCTCTCTCCCCCCGAGCGCGCTCACTGAGTCCGACGCCGCATCGGCGAAACGATATCGATCCCCTCCCCACCCCTCCCCTCCCCTCACTCGTCTCGAGCGTCCGGCTTTCAGTTTCCTTCCTTACCATTCTGCTCGACGTGAAATAACCTCCGTCGCGTACTTCACGGCGACGATCCTCGTCGACCGAATTTTGCTGCTGCTGCTGCACGACTCATTCTCGTGTAAACGACAATTATATTCCCAGTAACGGTAATGAGGAGCCAGCAACGAGATCAACGACATTCTGCACGAATAAAAAGAGAGAGAGAAAAAAAACAACCGTTGCGAATAATGCTCCGTTGTTACGATAGAGAAGGCTTTTTCAGGGCCTTTGGAAACTCACGGTCAAGGGTCCCTCCCCCTACCTCTCCCTCTCCCCCTTCCCCTCCCTCGCAGAAGGCGACCAGACTGACCCGAGACCCGAGTCACTCTCCCTCCTCTCTCTCTTTCGCCTTCAGAATACAGAGAGTCACTTTATTTTGCAAGAGGGAGTTTCCTCGTCTCGATGATCTCGGGGTCACTTTTTTTTTTTTTTCTTTTTCTTTCCTGTTGAAGTAACCGAAAGCCGCTTGAGCACCGCTGTTGCTGATGCCTAGCCTTATCATTTTCTCCCCTTTCTCCGCGTCTCCTTCGCACTCGGCTATCCATCTCTCTCTCTCTCTCCTCGTTCGCTCTATTTCGCTCTCCGTCGCTCCGCGCGCCGTTGGTTCTCTCTTCGAGCGTCGCCGGCGCTGTTTCCCTTTCACTCCTATTTCACGCACGCCTCGACTCTCTTCTCTCCCCCGTGGCGCTGGCCGCGCCGGTTCTCTCGTTTGCGCTAACCGAGAAGCGGCAGCGGCAGCAGAGCTTCGCCCTCTCCCTTCGCCTTTCAGCTGTGAGCGTTCGCTGAACGCGGCAGCGGAGGCAGAAAGAGAGACAAAAAGCGAGCGAGAAAGCGTCAGAGAGAGAGAGAGAAACACACTGAGCATGCGTATCGTCATCAGCCGCCCGACAGTGGTTGCCAACTGCGCAAAGCGCCGCGCGCTTTATTTTCTAGGTTAGGAATCCCATCCAACGACTTTTCCACGTCTCCTGTCGCTTCTCAGGCATCAAAACTCGCAACAAATCGCAAAAATGTCCTGAAGCCAATTCACTCGGCTCTAATCACGGTGACCTTCGGCGCCGTGACCTTCGGCTGCTCGTCCCGGGCGACACAACAACAACGGCGTCCGCCTCCGACGCCAATTTCCCGTTTCGATACCCAAACGCGGACCGAATTTTCAGAAGGGATGCGAACACTCTCTCTCACTTTATTTTGTTCCACTCACACTTTATTTTTTATCACTACTCACGGTTTTCGGGTTGAATTGGAAACTCGAGAGCAAAATGCATCCAACACGCGCAGCACTGTCTCGCAACTATGATTCCACGTTCGATCGCGCGCGCGGCGGCCGATTAATTTCGACGAATCGACGAACATCCACTCGCATATATAGCGCGACGCGAATTTGTGTGGGTTTTACGTTGTCATTATGTGCGTTGCACAATTATTGATAAGAGGATCCCGGAGACGTCGGCGAGCGTTGGGGAGTCCCGCGAGCCCCGAACCGTGGCTCCAGCGCCCTGACACTGTATATACGCGCTGTTATATATATATCTGTACACTGGGACTGTATATATCTATACACCGCATGTATATAGCTATACACAGCATGTATATAGCTATACGGCGTGCACAAGAGCCCCTCAATAATTTATATCGCGCGCGCGTGTTTCGGTTGATCCAATTAAGCGAATGCAACGCTATAGACAGATAAAGCAGCGCAAATACAGAGAAGTCATTTGCGTGGAATTGTTGATGCTGCGTCAAAGACGAGAGAAGATTTGTTGATTTTAAGCGAGACGATAAAATGCGAAGAGAAAAAAATTCGTTTACACTAATTCCGGATTTTTTTTTTTTTTTTTGCAGATACTGATTGATGGACGAGATTTGTGTCATCGACGGGAAAACCTTCGACATTGCGATGGCCAAGAAGAAAGCGTTGACGGCAAACTGAGGACAGGGAGAATATTTTTTTTTCGTCAGGAAGAAAAAAAATATTTGCATCGACGCGGATATTGAAAAAGGGTTTTTACCGAACGGTAATAAATAAGCGATGGCGATTGATATGCAAGAGCCGCAACAACAGCAACAGCCGCAGCAGCAACAAGCGCAGCAACAGCAACAGCAGCAACAACAACAACAGCAGCAGCAGCAGCCGCAGCAGATAATGATGAGTACCCACGAGATGCAACAGCAACAGCAGAATGTTCAGCAACAGCAGCAGCAGGTTCAGCAGCAACAGCAACAACAGCAGCAGCAGGTTCAGCAGCAGCAGCAGCAGCAACAACAGGCTCAGCAGCAGCAACAGATTCAGCCTCAGATGCAGGTACAGCAGCAGGTGCAGCAGCAGGTACAGCAGCACGTGCAGCAGCAGGTGCAGCAGCAGGTCCAGCAGCAACAGCAGCAGCAGCATCAACAACAGCAGCAGGGAAACGCTCAGCACAATGTTACACAGGTGCAGGTTCAACCACAAGTCGCGGCTAATATGCCACAGCAACAGGTACAATGCCGCGTCCGCGACGACGGTTTTGAGGAGACTCGGCCATTGCAATCGCCGAGATTTTTTGTACAGGATTTTTCCGGAAATTCAGAAGTATCGGTGCATTTGAGTTTGGAACATTGAGAACGTCGACGTCGGTACAGATTTATTTTTCGAAAGCTCTGCAGAAGCGTCTCGAAATTCATTATCTTGAAGTTTGCATCGTTGGAAAGCAAAGAGAAAAAAAAATTCGAATGAACCCAAAGGATGGTACCCAAATAATCATTATAATAATAACTTTCTAGAATCGTTAGAATAATTTTAGAATCATTGGAATAATTTTTTTTCCTTTCGTTGCATTCCAACGATGCAAACTTCCGAAATTCGCGGTTTTTAATTCGAGACTTAGAGCCGAATCTCCTCAACGCGGATGCTGCGGTAAATTCCTGAGAATTCACTAAAAAAAAAAAAAAATTGAATTGTCCACCGAAATTAAAATGTCTCGTTTTCGTTCGCCACAAAAGTTGCAGAACGCCGTCGCGGTGTCGATGCAGCAGCATCAGCAGCAGCAGCAGCCGCAGCAGCACGGCGTGTCGATGACGTTATCCGGACAGCAGGGTGGTGCCTCGATAACGACGATGGCGGCGCATCCTCAGGCCGTCCAAGTGATCCAGCAGCCGATGGGCAGCCAGGTCTATCACCTCCAGCATCTGTACAACACTCAGGGAACGCCGCTCTATCTCAATCCGCAGTCGATTCAGGTATATCAACGTCGTTTTCGATCGGAGAGCTTTGAGCGAAATTTTGGTCTGTGTGTCACAAAAAAAAATATACAAAACACGACGACAGGTGATCACCGCTGGGGATGGCAATCAGTCGGCGGCCCAGTTGACGCCTCACATGCTGACGACCGCGTCGAATCCGGGCCAGGGCCAGGGCCATCCCGGACCCGGCGGCACCAAGGTTCAGGGCTTTCCCGCGGGTTATTTGCCCGCACCGACTTCCGGAAATCCCGGCGGCGGACAGACTCTCGTTTTTGGTCACGTCGGTGTGTTAGGCTCGCCGCAGTCGCCGCCGTCGCTTCAGCAGCAGCAGCAACAACAGGGAGCGAATAAGCAGGATCAGGTTCAGAAGGTAATTCGACGGAATTAGCGTTTCTATCAGAGGGAGCAATTTAATCGTCGATTTTTTTATTGTCCGACGGGGCGAGAATTTTTATGTTGAAATTTGTATCATTGGAATGCAACGAAAATTTGTATGATTAATTATTCTAACGCACTGAGAAAAATTAGTAGTTGCGATTACCAATAATTGGTTCGATTTATTAAAATATTGCTTACAGTTACTAAAATATTGGTAGCTCTGACCAACGATTGGTAATTATAACTATTAATTTTTTTTTCAGTGCGATTGTAAAAAGTTATTATGACGATTAATCGGTGTGATAACATTTTTTAACCAATGTGATCTTTAGGGTTCATAAGAATAATTTTTTTTGAATTTTCGTTGCATTCCAACGATACAAATTTGAACATCATCAAGAATTATCAAAAAAAAAGAAATTGATTTGTCCAAAATAAGGCCTAAATCGAGTGGAACACTACAAATCGTAGAAAGGAGCTAATGTCTATACTAACAAACATGTTCCTTCCGTTTCGCAGTACACGACGTGCACGACGGGTACGCCGACGGCGGGAAAACCCGGCGGAATGCAATTCGCTCCTTGGCAATTTGCGCCGCAAGTCGCTTGGACAGCGGGACTGCAAACGCCGACGCTGCTTACCGCTGCACCGAATCAGATATTTATTCGCGGGCCTACGCAGCAGGATATGTTCATACAAAGTCCACAGGCGATACAGACGCACAATGGTAAGTTTCCTCTATTCTATTTTTTTTCCACACATTTTTTCACCCTCGAAACGCCAAATTTCAATCAAATTGACTTTTCGCAGCGCTCGCAGCTCAGCAGCAGATCCAAGGCGTCCAACAAATCGCCGCGGCGGGAAAGCCCCGCGTGATGGACATCCAACAGCAGCAACAGCAGCAGCAGCAGACAAAACAGGGAGTCAGCGGTCAGCGGCCGCTGAGCATTCTTCCGTCGTCGTTGCAGGGCGTTCAAGGCGCGAATATCCGTCCGGCGAGTTCGGTGTCGACGCAAACGGTCCACGGTGTACAGGCGACGGTACACGCGCAGGTAGAAATCAGCCAAACGCATATTAATACTTTTTTTTTCGTTTTTAAACCGTCTCCTGTCGATCCCCAATCGATTGCCTCCTCCAAAATCCAACTTTGCTCAGATTTGCCTCTCTCTTATCTCTCTGGCGCACTCGGAGCTCAGCAAATACATTCTCATATCGCACTTAGAATCTCACGACTACTCCTCGTTTACCATACAACACATTCGATACCCGAGAACCCAAAAAAAAAAGTAAATTAAAAGAGAAAAGCCCCAATCCCCGAAAATGTTTTAATTTAACGAATTTTTATTTTGTTCCTCAAACGAAAATACGAAATGTTGGTCTTGAATTATTTTTTTTTTCATTCAGAGCGGAAAGTGCAATGGCAGTGGCGTTAAAGGCCGTGGTAAGCCGGTGGTTCGCACAAGACCCGGTCCAAATGCATTTCAGGGCGCTACAAAGGCCGGTGCTGCAAATCAAACGAAATCTAATGTGCATCACGCAACAATGATAATGCAACAGCAGACCCCAGTGAGCAATAGCAACAACAATAACAAAGTACTTATAACTACCAATGTTCCTGTGGTGACTTCTGCGCAACCACCTGGCTCACCTATGTCCACTGCTGACAAGCAAAACTTTGGACTACAAAACAAAACAGTAATGCAATCACCACAGCAGCAACAGCCGCAAGCGCGCGGCTTGCAATGCAAACCGACGCCAATGCAACCCCAATATCAGCAGATGTTCATGCAGCAGATGCAACAATTGCAACACCAACAGCAACAGATCCAGCAACAGTGTCAGCAGCAGCAAAATCAATCGAACCAACAGCAGATCCAACCCAAACCGTTGATGGGTACGTTCTCCAACCATCCAATCCACCTACATTACCTTCTCAGCATCATCAAATACATTAAAACTGACATCTAAATAAAATTCCATACTTCACTCAATACAAATAAATTTTTAAACATACGATTGAATTCTAACTGAAGAGTTGCCAAAAAAAAAACACAGATTTGTAAATGTCGCGAATTTCGTTTCGCCGCAGGTATGACCCTTCAGCAACAACCGCAGCCGCAGCAGCAACAGCAGCCGGGCGTCGTGTTGAGCGGCGAACGGCCGATAATGCCGGTCGTGTCGATGGTGGGCATGGGAGTCGCGACGACACTGCCGATGAATCAGGTACAGCAGTCCGCTATGACTGGGGTGCCGCAGCAGGCGCAACAGATGCCGCAGACGCTGAGTCAACCGATTATCGGGAGCCAGATCGTCAGTGGAAACGCGCAAGTGCAATCTATGCCGATTCTGAGTCAGCCGAACGAGCAGCAGCATCAGCAGCAGCATCACCAACAGCAGCAGCAGCAGCAGCAGCAGCCGCAACAAAATCAGGCCCCGCAACAACAACAGCAGCAACCATCGCCACAGCAACAACAACAGCAGCAGCAACAACAGCAGCAGCAACAACAACAACAACAAGCACAACAACAGCAACAGCAGCAAGCACAACAGCAGCAGCAACAGCAACAGCAGCAACAACAACAGCAGCAGCAACAACAACAACAGCAAGCACAACAGCAGCAACAGCAGCAGCAGCAGCAGCAACAACAACAGCAGCAAGCACAACAGCAGCAACAGCAGCAACAGCAACAACAACAAGACAACAGCACAGCAATGGTCATCGCTTCTCCCGATCGTAATCATCAGAACGATTGCTCGATGATGATAACCTGCAATGCGACAAGTAACACTCCCGCGCCTATCGAAGACTCGAAGGCGTCCATGAAAAAGGAAGAACCACCGACCGAAGACAATTCGCAGAGGAATACCGCAAATTCAGGTTGGTAATCGTTTCCTACTTAATTCGTCTCGAGCGATGATTCATCTGGTAATTTGGTATAATTTTATTTATGACTCGGCTTAATATATACCTTATCCCAGAGCCGCTCTTACACATCAATCTACTGCTGAACAATTAATTAAATATTGTGGAACAAAATTGTCTTGCAGAAGCGGAAACGAACAAAGTGTCACCGAAGGAGGAGACGACGAGTCCGTCCGGCAAGAACGAGGATAGTAAATCTGCGAGCAATCCGCTGACGAATCTCGCGAACGCGGTTAATTCGATCACGAACGGTGTCGGTCAGACGGAGGAGCCGCTCGTCGGTTCGCTGTCGACGCCGCTGCTTCAGAACAACAAACAGGCGCCGCCGAAGGCGCTCGTCAAGCCGCAAGTGCTGACCCACGTTATCGAGGGATTCGTCATACAAGAAGGTAAAAAAATTTGGCTGTGATAATCGACGTTTTCGTCTCGAGTCGCATTTGTCAATCGTATCGTGGCTGTGATGTTGAATAACCCGGAAAAAAAACCCCAATCGAGTCAGTTGAGGATAGAAAAAAAAAAAAAAAGAAAAAGAACAATCACCCGAGCCCTCGATTGATCGACTTGCATTCTGACTTACAGCTTCGGAACCATTTGCAGTTAATCGGTCGTCGCTGAACGGATCCATCGGACAGGACACAACGACTTCCATTAATCGCAACAATTTGGGGGACAAGGACAGCCACGAAGAACCGCCAAGTAAGAAAAGTACTGATCACCATTTTTTAATCTACTCGGTGTCAGGGACTTCTAGATTCGAATGAAAAAGTATTCCAAACGCGGGAGTATTTTTTTTTTTTTTTATTAAAAAAAGCTTTTCATTAAAAAGGGTCTGTAAGCTGTTTTGGATTAGTGAATGCTTTTTCATTCCAACGAAGATTGTCCCAATTCGGTGTAATCGCCGTTTACGTCGTCGTACTAAAGATGCGAAATTTTTGTCTGTGATCTCAGGAAAAAAGCACGCGACGAATGCTTCGCACGACAACGAAGGCAACGGTATCATTGGTGGAAAATGCGAGGCCTGTGGCAACGCTCTCGACGAGCAAAATTGCAAGCTCAAGAAGGACAAGCGTTTCTGCTCCTCCGTTTGCGCGAAGAGGTACATTGACTTCTCATTTTGTGGACCGTTTGAAATTTATCGATTATCGATTGGTATACATGATTTAAACTGACAAAATGTTCGTGACTCCAGTAAACGAAGGGAAACGCGGGAACGCGAGACAAACGAGAAACAGTGGACGGACATGGAGGTGGACGCGAAGAAAAGCGACTCGGAGATATCGACGAAGAGCAACGACGAGAAACCTTTATCAGCTGTCGCAGCGACAACGGCCGAAGACACTGTTCCGAAGATCCAACCGGTCAATTGGACGGTAAGTGAATTTCGAGATTTATCCGTTTTCCCGACAAATTAGATCTAAAATTAACCCAACTGTTACCGTTCTGGCGATTTTTCTATCGTTGTATTATTGCAATACTAATAATTTGTCTATCTGCAAATTTTCACACTCCAATCCCAGTCAATGAAATATGAGTTTCAACTCTTAATCGAAAGATCCCAAAAAAAAAAAAAAAACGTTTAAATTGCGTTTCGTCGACTCGATTCGTAATACCAACCATTTTTTTTTTTTTTTCAGGTCAACGAGGTCTGTGATTTCATTCGCGGTCTGCCAGGCTGCGCGGATTACGCCGAGGACTTCGCGATTCAGGAGATCGACGGTCAGGCACTGATGCTGCTGAAGGAGGATCATCTCATGTCGGCGATGAGCATAAAGCTCGGACCCGCTCTGAAGATCGTCGCGCGGATCGACTGTATGAAGCACGAACTGATGCCGAACTCGTCGTCGCCCTCGGCGAACGCGACTTCGTGAGCTGCGATCGTCTCTCGAGGAATCGGGGCTCTCGTCGCCGATGGAGAAAAATCACTCTAGATGCTACAGGGTCTGTGCAGTATGATAAACCCCCCCTGGAGAAACATTCAAAAATGCCCCTCGAAATTCGTCGGATTCGCCGAACGGTGAACATTCGCGATTTCCGAACCAGTGAACCTTAGCGCCAGGCCAGTGAAAAAAAAACGCGAGTGCAACGAACATTTTTACGATTTCTTACGATTTTCGCACGCGTTGAAACGATTACCGTCCGCTATCGCGTTGTGTATCAAATGTACTTCGGACTTTAAACGGACGGGAAAAAAAACGTGTATTGTTATAGACTAGACTAATTTTTAACTCGAGAACTCTGTTGAGCTTGGACAAAATTCAGTCTGTAACATATCGCGTGCTTTAATCTTTAAGGAAAGAAAAAGAAAAAGGGCAGAATGCGAGTGAGGGAGGAATATATTTTCACTGTCTCTGACTGTGTCACACTTTGTCACGTGTCCTGTGTGTGTGGTATGTTTCGGTGGGAAAATTAAGGGGGGGATATCAACGTTAGTTATACTACAGTATCTATCTCTCCGATATTACCGCTTTATCAAGATGTATGTTTTTTTTTTCGCGATTTCATATTGAAATTATCGAAGATTGTTTTTCATACTTTTGTTTTGCGACGTAAAGTATCGATAAATCGCATTATCTCGTTCGCTATATACGTGCTATATATGTATATGTTCGGCACTTATTGTTTGTTCGAAGCGAAGCAAAAACGAAAGAGGAATCGTGTCCCGACGCTCTTATTACAACGTAATTATTACGCCTAAGTGTAAATATATATCGATAAGGTGTTCAGTATTCATTTAGAATGAAGATTTTTATAGTACATTTCGATAAGTTGAATATATCTGTTATAGCCAGTTATTTTCTGTTTCTTTTTTTTTTCTTTTTTTTTTCGTATATATATTATCTGGAAATACCTGTGCTGTTGAACGCGTAGCAATGACCGCATTTCGAGCGTCGAAACTGCCAAATGTTTTTTCTACGATGTCGAATATCATGCAGAGCCCCACGTACTGAAATTGCGATTTATACGTCACGATGGAAACGACTCCGAGACTCGTGTAACATTTTTCTAACGTACAATGCAAAAAAAAAAGAAGAAAAGAAAAGAAAACCATAGCCGTTTCACAATGCCTTTCAGAGACGGTCGATGAGAAAAGTACAAAATTTGCCAATGAAGAAAAATTTTTCATCAGCATCGATACTGCATAGTTTAACAGTTTACAATTTTTCGTTAGACAACTGTGTAATACCTATTGTTTGTCTCTTTTTGAGATGATTTGTAAATAAAACGACAATGGAAATACAAGAACACCAGCAATTTTGAGGGTCCTTCATTATTCAATCATCCGGTAGATCTAAGTCCGCCTTTAGGTGCTCCAAAAACAATTTTTCTTGTATAGTTATTTTGGAGTAGGAAAGAAGTAAAAAATCCCAGTTTCGAGTTAACGTTTCATGCCTGTAATTCACTCAAGAGAAGGTAAACCATTACAGGTGAAAAAAAAAACGAGTTGCACGCTCCGTGTGTAAAAGTATACAATTCAAAGGGTCTCGATTCGAAACAAGCAACTTCACCGATCATCGCCAGTGACTACAAATGTTGTTGCCGTTTTAACAATTCATTCTGCTTAAGCCGTAAACTATGTACAAACATAAATCTATATCACGATCATCGTCGAATCCTCTTCTTTTCGGTGCACCAATGACTTGGGCTCTCGGACAGCTCCACAGTGTCCAGGGCTGCGACTCCAGACGTGTGTGACCATCCTGAAGTCTCGATCAGCCTTCGGACGCTTAAGCTGTAAGTTCCTCCCTCTTCGCTTGACCTTCTCGCAGCAGTTCCTGCTCGATCCTTATTTCCTCAGCCTTGCGAACTGGTCTCACGTGCACCATATACTCGTAGCCCTTGACGGCGATGTTGAGGGCGCCGAACATGGTGATACCGATGCAGGTCAGAACGAATCCGCGATGGAGTCGATCCGCGAGAGTGAGCTTTGCCATTTTTTTCGGAACGACGATCCTGCTCCGTCCTCTTCAGGTGATTCAACGAATTTTCCGAATTTCCAAGAAATCGGTTAACCTCCGAGAATTCTCCCACAAAACGTACCGGAGATCTCGGAATGTTTTTCTCCGCAGTCCCACGCTGACGAAACCGACGAAAATCACCGGCCAGCAGCGATATATCGTAACACGTCCATCCACCAAGCGCGGCCGATAACCCAGACTCCCATCTTACCGACACACCCAATCAGCGTCGGTAAAACAGCGACGCGAGGAGAGAGTGACTAACGCGAGAGCCAGGAATTCGTGTGTGCGTCGTCGTCGGTGGAGTTTACAACTTTAGGTGTGTCCGCGTCTGTCCCCCGCGCAATTTGGCCTCGAGTGCAGCGAGCAATTGGGAAAATTGGGGTAATTCGAGAGCATCTGGGGGTGATTCATTGGTGAGTCAGGAGCAACAATTGTTTGGGTGTCGTTGTTTTTACGGGTTACTCGGGACGAATCCGAGCGCCCCGAGGACGCAGCGTGTTGGGTTCAGGGCGTGACTTGTTGACAGTAACGTTTTTTAGTCGAGCCCGAATTGAGAAAAATAATCGTGTTTTTTTTATCGCAAGGAACCCGCAGGATGAATTACGGAAAAAAATCGCCCAGCATGGGCACACCGTCGATCTACTCGCACGTAACGACTCGCAGCAGTGCTAATCTCAGATCCTCGAGATCGGCGAAGAGTGTGAAGATTCCGTGGTACCAGAAGCCGATACTCTCCAATGCATTCGTCACTGATATCCAGAAAGGAGCACTGTTCACTGGCGTCTTTTCGCTGGTACGCAATGTTAAAACAATTCTATACATATGTTCGTAGGCGATGTCTTACGGAATTATTATTTTAGTGCCTGGCGATATTTACGATGGTCACAGCTATCTTTAACGTCTACTGTCTGACTAAAAAAATGTTTATACATATTTCGTGTACAATGTCTTACGAAATTATTATTTACAGTGCCTGGCGATATTTACGATGGCCACAGCTGTCTTCGACATCTACTGTCTGGCTCAGGCGGCGCCGGGTTCCACACATTACGGCTACTATGTCATATCGTACGAATTTGTTTACGTGGGCAATCAGAATGGTAAGTCGATATCAGTCCGTACTTTGATTCTGATTATTAGTATTAGCGTTACGAGTTGACTTCAGATTGTAATAAAAACATTCTATGTTGCAGTGCGCAATGCTCTGATAGTCTTTGCGCTGTTCTCCCTGCTCGGAGCGATGGCGGTGCTCGTGACTTCGGTGATGCTGATAATAGCGCTGCGAAAGGAATACGAGAAGAAGATGGTACCGTGGTTGTACAGCTTCGCCATATTCACGCTTTTCCGACTGTTCGCCTTCGTGTTCTTCAGCGTCGTCAATGATCTGATATTCGCCTACAACGTAATGATGTGTCTTCTGTGGATCGTCTTCACCGTCTGCTCCGTTTACGGCTGGTTCGTCGTTTACTCGCTGTACATCGAACTCTCGGATCTGACGCGACTCGAGGATTTGGCGCATTTGAGGGTAACCGATTGCAATATCATTTAAATTGATCGAATATTGTTTTCTCCGGATTCGTTCGGTTCACCGATGCAATTTGGATTTTTAGATCGGCACGATGCAGTCTCTAAACGCATCGACGACTCACTCGATCGCCGGATCTCGACCCACGACGCCGCACAGCACTGTCTCAACGATGCCGGTCAATTAATCGGCGAGGTGAGTTCGACTGCTTCGCGCACGTGGAAGGAAAAAATCAGAACTTCGAGCTAAGCTGTCGCTCTTCCGAGCTTTCGTCACGGTGTCTCATTTCACTGCCAAGTGAAGCTTTTTTATCTCTTCGATTCTATACGCAACAATTTACTTCGTTGTAATGAGCACACGAGCTTTTCTGGTGTGAATGTATCACGTCAAAACACCAAAAACGAACCGTACATTGCTTTAGAAGTGCGAAATCGATCGATCGATCAATCCTCAAATGAAATTTGAGGAAAAAAGAAGTAGGGACAACGTCGTCCCGACCGTCCATCCGCCTTTGGCGGTTCTCCGACAAACAATGAGACTAATACATCGTTTGTACATAATGACTATCAATATTGTAGTTGAAGAACAAAGTCCGTCCAAAAAGAATTTACGAGAAAAAAGGAATTATCCACGTTTTTCGATCGAATGTTTTGTTATCGAAAACATATCAGAGATTTAGGGAAAAAGTTTTTGAAAAGTTTAACATTAAAGATCTGTTGGATTATTACGCACCAGAGTACGATCTAGAGTATTTTTTATTGTTAAGATATATTGTAATACATTTATTTACAAAGCGTTGATAGTTGTAAGAGACTCACACTCCGTCCAATTTTTATATTGTACTCTGTAAGAACCGTACGTGTTTATTGTACACAAATACTTTGGAATTAGTGTCCGAGTTATTTTAACGACACTAGAATTAATATAGTAACTAAATAATTGCGTAACGTTTTCGCCGACGATCGCTTTTCTGCGATTTCGATTGCAACGAAATCAGTACCAATTCGTCTTGCGACGAATTCATCGCTCGTTTATTATTCGGCCGGTCAGCTGTCCTACTGACGACGTTTCTTCACAATGACATTCAATGTCTGTGTTATCATTTGTCCGTCAGTGTTTCCGTTCAAACTGTCGACGTGATTCGCATGCGACAACGTTACTCAATCATTTTTCACCAGCTGACTGCAATCTCCTAGACGCTCCCGTGCTTTTCGGAGCCCTCTCGTATTTGTAAATGTATTGTCTCTCCTTTTATAAAATAAACACCACTGAAGTCGTAAGAGGCGTTAATTTTTTTCTCTACATTTAATTGTCATGCCTGCTTCGCGCCAGTTAATCCAATTTATACAGAAAAATCGGCTTTATACTTTTTTAGGGTCTACAACGAATTTATACGTATATTTATTAAATGGTTTTATTTTACAGAAAAAATTATAAGAACTATTTTACTTATTAAAAATATAACAAACGCTCGTTCCCTTTTCAATGTCCCGGCGATCGCCCGAGCCGAATTATTTGCTCGCAGTCAAAGTCCAATAATGCAGGGCCCACGCTGGGATCCGGCAATAATTATGGCACACGGTGCCGGAGTCGATGGTTTTTTTTAGACATTTTTTTTTACCTCCACCGGTTCAAACGGATTCGAGCTCGAATCCTCTTTTTTCGCGAGAGAAATTTTGTACAACGCATCTCGAATACATCTTTTTTTTCGCGCACCGTGGTCGTCGTGTCTCGGATTTCAAGACACTGGATAATTATGCGATCTTCGGGCAAACGGAAATTTCCGCTTTCGACAATACTCGAACATGTTTACACTTAACGTTCTAATTATGTACAGACGATTTAATGATTCGCAGTTGGACGGCTGCGAAATGGATGAGAATGAGAATGGATTTTTTTTTGTCATTCAGAAGAATATTGCATTGAAGATTTTCCAGAAGATAAAGATTGCGCAGGTGAGTAGAAAAACCATCAACACTTCGTTCATCCACATATATCTGAAAAATAAAAAAATAAAAATCAACATTTAATTGCGTGATAATGAAATCTAATTTTTTTTAATTTAATTTTTTATTTGCTGCTGATATAAACTGACCTCTTTGCTTTTTTTCTACTTTCTTCCAGAGTGCTAAGGTCGTCCTTGAGCAAAAAGATTCTGAGGCCCTTCAGATAATTTCTGAAGTAACCGTTCCACTCCAATTCCTTCAGGTTGAACTTGAACAGCTGTCTATCCTTGACGTCCAATCGCTGCCACATGTTCACTACATTGTCGTTCGTGAAGTCCCAGTCGTTGGTGCAGAACCACGTCACGACGTCCATGAATTTGTGGACCTTTTTGTACGTCTTCACAAGTCTGCGTAATTAATAAATTCATATAAAAACAAAATCCACTGTCCAATCGCAACTAAAATATCCGTTTGTGTTTTAGAGACAAAGAATGCTGCTGAGATGATCTGGAAAATTCATCTATGAATTTGTCGACCTTTTTGTACATCTTTATGAGTCTATTTATGAGTATATTTATATTTATGATTGGATAAATTCATATAAAAAAAAAAAATCCACTGTCAAACTGAAATAAAATATTCGTTTGTGTTTCAGAGACAAAGAATGCTGCTGAGATGATCTGGAAAATACATCTATGAATTTGTGGACTTTTTTGTACGTCTTTATGAGTCTATTTATGAGTATATTTATATTTATGATTGATAAATTCATATTTAAAAAAATCCACTGTCAAACTGAAATAAAATATCCGTTTCTGTTTCAGAGACGAAGGATGCAGCTGAAATGATCTCAAAAAATTCATCTTCAAACTCACTTCGGTTGACGTCCTTGACAAATGCGGCAAAAGTCTATAAGAACCGCTGGAATATTGTGAAGAAATAATCGGCCGATCTCGTTGGCGAATTTGCTGCTGACGATTGTCAATGACACCGTCCAATGGGCTTCGTTCAGCGGATATTCCCTCGCGTGGACCATATTGGTCCTCACGTACTCTTCCCACGTCATGTGAATGTCCGTCGTTGAGACGTAATTGTAGATCAGCATTTTGTCGTCTCTCCTGCGATGAAAATAGCAGAAGGAAAAAATCAGAATCAATTTGGTACAAATTTACGTCGTTCCAACCAACGATGGTATGGTTGAAACGACGTTAAAAAAAATTAAGGGTTTTCCTCGTTTTTTTTTCCGCCTACCTGTCGAGCTGATTAGCGACGTCCCACGCGCTGGCTATCAGGGCGCTAACCGTAAAGTCCACGGGCACGACGTTCGCCCGGCTCGTCGGACTGAACTGTATCGTCCGGAGAATTCCGCTGGCAACCGCGGCCACCGCTCCGGTCGGTCCGTAAAAATTGTCCGTCCAGCCTGGTATCGGCTCGTGGGCGCACGATATCACTGCAAGCGAAATATATAGTTATCAGCTATACGAGCGACTCGGAGACTTCGTCGGGTTCGACCCGCGCCGAGCATTGAAGTCTCCGCCGTTCGGAGTCGCAGTACAATTTTACATTAGATGAAAAAAATCAGTATTAGCGAGAGAAAAAAATTCACCAAATTATTCACAATTAATTCGATCAAATTAATTCTACCGACATCAAATAATTTATAAAATGAATTAAAAAATAAAAATTAACGTTTTGATTATTAGAGATATTATTTGAAGCTGATATTTTTGTGGAAGGATTTTACAGGTAGATAAATTATTTTTAAGGATGTAGGAGCGCGACGTATTCAATTCGCATAAATTCAAGAAAAGTGCGAGAGAATTGCGAACACTTCTCGATAGTCTAGAAATCTGAAAAAATGCATGCACACTAAAGATATTGCAAAGATTAATTTTGCATAATAATAATTGCAAAATGTTATTAACAATTTAATAAAACACAAAATTGTTTAACAAATATTCCCATGACCCAAGTTTTTTTTTAGATCAAAATGGTTCCTTTGTTTTTCTGAATACGTATGAATTTTTTCAGATTTTTAAGTAATCTTTGAAATTTGTGTCTTTTTATATGGAAAATATGTACGAATTTCAAAGATTACTTGAAAATCTGAAAAAATTCATACGTATTCAGAAAAACAAAGGAACCATTTTGATCGAAAAAAAAACTTGGGTCATGGGAATATTTGTTAAACAATTTTTTGTTTCATTAAATTGTTAATCACATTTTGCAATTATTATTATGCAAAATTAATCTTTTTAAGACCTTTAGTGTGCATGAATTTTTTCAGATTTTTAGACAATCGAGAAGTGTTCGCAATTCTCTCGCACTTTTCTCGAATTTATGTGAATTAAATACGTCGCGCTCCTACATCCTTAATTCGTAAATCAACTGGAAAATAAATTCATTTTTTTACTCGTTTTAAATTTATATTTTCTTTTAGGTCTTTCGGGCCATTGTCATTAGGATTGACGGACGTGGCAGGATCTTCGTTCTTCGGCAATAGAACGTGGAGAGATTTCGAGGTCAACCTGGCGCTTCGGTTCAGCTTCGGTCTGGATTTTTTTCTGAGGAGGAGAAGCCGCTCGGACTGTCGAGGCGGCAGTCGAGACTCTCGGAGGGAAGCGACGGTCGAAGGGCTGAGATTATCCTGACTCGTGATGGTCTCCAATGACACTCGGGTCATCGTCTCGAGGTCGTCTTCGAAATCGTACTCAGGGTACATAGTGACGAACGGTTCGCGCGCGTCGGAGTCGACTCGGGTCCGGCGCCGGCGCCGGACGACCGTGTAAATCATCGCGCAAACGAAGAGAATCGCTCGGCCGAGCAGTGTCAACAGGAATATACCGATCGCCAGGAGAACCTGAAGAATTATGCTGATCGTTCCCGTCACCAGATACATCGCGATCGCGAGACACATTTTTCGTCGGGAAATCAATTTTTTAATCGAGCAAATAAAAATGTACGACGTGGAAATAAAATGAGAGGTCAATCAAATGATTTTACAAGTCAAGTCTGACATTTGGAATTCTTGTCGTCGGGAAATCAATTTTGTTAATCGAGCAAATAAAAATACACGACGTGGAAATAAAATGAGAGGTCAATCAAATGATTTTGAATGTCAAGTCTGATATTCAAAATCATTTGACTGTCATATCAGTCGCGTTTACGTTTTGTTTTTGGTCTTTTTGCGTATCGTAACATTTTTTTTCCTTCGCGTTTCGAAAAATCGCAAAAATCGATGAAAAAGTCGCGAAAATTGATGGTTCTTTTCTTGACTAATATAATAATGCTGGATTTACCGATTCCTGGTCTGAAAATTCCGACGTTGAGTCCCTTGCTGCGCTCCTTCACCGCTTTCTCGGCCAACGCTTTCGTGAACGTGTAAGTGTTGGGCCAGACGCTCAGAATTTTCGGCGTTCTCTCGCGAATCTCGCGATCGTCGAGACCCTCGAGCGACTTTTCGAGCTCCTCGAAGCTCGTCGCGTGAGGGTAGAACGTTTCCTCGATTGAGGCCAGGTGACAATTCGCGTAGGCGGTCGACACGTGGATGAAAGCCTGTCGAGAAAAAAAAATCAAAACCCTCGATTACATTGTAAATATACTTCAACAGTTGCATTCGAAATAATATTGCAACATCAAGAAGAAGAAAAAGCGAGGATAATTTTTTTCTCCACCAAAGACGATTTTCCTGGTACCAGTGATTTTATTTTATTAACAAGTCCTAAGTTAATTATTGACCCACAACACACCACAAGAGTGCCACAACATTTGCATGAAAAAAAAAATAAAAAAATATTTCCAGCACTCCAAACAAATTCCCAAGAATCGCAAATCTTTCCTTTCTCAATCTGTTTGCCCGGAAGCGACGAATCCGCGTCCGGGTCGTCGAGTGTCCCTGGACCCGAAAATTTCACAGTCCAAAGATGCGATGAATCGTCGGCGTTGGAAAATCTCACAGTTCTCGTTACTCATGAATATCCAACCGGTCGCTGGATCAATACAATTGTACCGACTCAGCCTTGGTAATATTCTTTTCCTGCATTTTTTTTTTCCTTCCCGAATCCTCGACGTCGTATTTATTTAGAACACTATTAACGGATCGTCGCGTAACGATTGGTCAAGGCGTCGAAGATCAAAAGTGGCGCGGAGAGTAAAAAAAAAATAGAAAAAAAAAAAAATGCATAAATAATTCGGAGTGAATGTGGCTTTGCGGTCGTTCGGAATAAATTGCAATTAGTCTTTAAGATTTTTCACGCGATTCTCGCGCATCCCGCGCGCGTCACTTTGCGATTGTAATTAGCGTCTTCGAACAGTCTTTCACAAACACCGACGTGTGTGTGTGTTTTTTTTTTCGCACTGGCGCCGGTTTTGTCGCAGATGGCATAATAATACGGCGGAATTAACATGAGAGTAAGTAGGTTGAACAAACTGCTGAATCGCAAAAGGCGCTTTGCACGCTGGATTTTAATATAGCGAGACACGAGGATTTTTAGGACGAGCGTAGAAAATTCAAGGCAAGAAATTACAAATTTCTTTACTTAAAAAAAAAAATGATCTGTAGATCATAGATCATTTTCAGTCTTTCGAAGGTTTGAATATAGCGAGACCCTCGGATTTTTAGAACAAGCGTAGAAAATTTAAGGCAAGAATTTCTTTATTTAAAAAATATGATCCATCATAGATCATTTTTAGCCCTTCGAAGGTGAAAATGTTGGGAGCCCGCTGATCCGGACGGATTTTACGTCTCGTTCGCGGTGACATAACTCATCGTCTTCGTCGTCGCTCGCGCGAAGCGAGCGTCGAATGCCATAAGAGAGATTTCGGCGCTGACCCCGTTACGAATGAGGAGCTCGTTATGAAATTTATGATTCCCGAGCGCGAAGCGTCGAGCTCGTCGAGTCCTACATAACGTCAACGGGTCTCTCCGGCGACGGTGTTCGTCATCCATTCATCGACATTGATTCATCGTACTTTTTTACTCTCTGCACTTTTTTTTGCGTTACTTTTAATATCAAAGTTAAGAAATACGGTATAAAAATACGGATTTTTTTTTTGTATTAAATTGAATATATCAGCTGATGAATCAAATTTCTTCTAATGTAAATTCCCACATTTTTTATCAGTGTACCGCTGATCTTAGTAGCAATAAAATTAAAATTAGATTTTTTTAAATTAAATATATAAATAAAAAATTCTAATTCCACTCACTTTGAGCCTATCCATCCCTTTGCACAAGTCAATCATGTCGATGGTACTGCGAACGTTGATCGCCAGGGCGACGTTCATCTTCTCATCGAAGCGCACAGTCGCTGCGCTGTGGAAGACTATCGACACCTGAGAAATTCGTAAAAAAATAGGAGAGAAGGAATTAATTTTCAGTGTGAATCTCGAACGTCGTCGAAGGAGAACTAATGACTTGGCATTATCGACCGATCGATCGAGAACCGATTGATCCTTTCGCGCGCAATTTCCTGGTGATGGATAATAGCCCAGCGAAAGTTCTCTTCGCTGGTCTTTGCCGCGGTTCGCCTCTCCCGTCGATCATCCGCGCGAACCGAGCGCCGATAATCTCTTTTGTATAGCCTCCTCGTTAAAATTACGTCACGCGAGAGACTCGTCTTCGCATTTCTCACTCACCTCTCGCTGAAGACGCTCGCGATCTGTCGACGATATTCCGAGTCCCCGAATAGTGCAGTCGCCGGCAATGCCGACGATTTTGTGACGGAATTTCGGCGAAACTTCCCTCAGTCTGTCGTAGATCTAATTTAAAAAAAATCAATTGGCAAATTAAATTGAGAAAAAAAAATTAGAAAATGTAATGAAATATAATGAATAATTAAAAACTAAAAAAAAAAAACGTTGAAAAAATATACTGTTT
Source organism: Itoplectis maculator (assembly GCA_964034905.1). Taxonomy (NCBI): domain Eukaryota; kingdom Metazoa; phylum Arthropoda; class Insecta; order Hymenoptera; family Ichneumonidae; genus Itoplectis; species Itoplectis maculator. Next base: position 446,520 of record OZ035862.1, read on the forward strand.
CATAAATAAAAATGCATCGCGAGTTTAACGATCGGAATCCACGATGAAGTAGTAATGGCATAATTCGTTTTTTTTTGCTTACCGCATTGTTGAATAAATCCTCGATCCGATCCTCCATGTTTTTGTCCTTCTTGCTCCGTATGAGCATGTAAATCGTCGATATCTGCGGACAGCTTCGCAGCAGTTTCTCGATGAGAATTTTACCGAGGAAGCCGGTGCCGCCTGTGAACGAGAAAAAAAATAATAAAAAAAATTATAGATGCGTCTTTGATGTGCATTTAAAAATTAAAATATTCGTCGCTCGGTTCCTTGTTTTTTTTTTCCTCTTCAGAAGCAAATAACTCAATTTAAATAAAAAACCTATATATATATTTTGATTTAAAATCAAAATATTTTTTTATATTTTTTATATTTTTTTCCTCAGGAGCAAATAAGTCAATTTTATTGGATCCTGGGATAAAATCCTCCAAGGACTAAAATTCCCTAAAAATGTCCGAGCATATACAGCAGCAGGAAAAAAAAATAAGGAGCGAGCGAGACGGATAACGAGGAAAGAGGCACAAAAGGTGAAAGGCGCGGAGTGTCTACTTCTGCTGCAGCAGCAGCCTCCGCGTTGTCGACTTGTTGGGGAAAAATCATTCGACGCTTTTCACCGCGCACGAGACGTTATGATCGGCGAACGCGCCCGGCCAACTTTCCCCGCGACTTCATGTCCGCGCGTTTGAATGCTTTTGCCCCGCGGGACACACAATATTTGCGGCGATAAAACACATACGACTGCCCAACGCTGGTCTCTCGCGGCGGATTTCTCGCTCGACATGTCGACGCTTGACACCGATTGTCGAGAGAACTGTTGATTTATTTTTTTGTTTTCCGGGTCGAATTATGATTATTATTATATATTGATTCAAGGGACGTCAATCAGTGATGCGACTTGACACCAATTTTCGAGAGAATCGTCGATTTTTTTTTTTATCATTATTATTATTATATGTATGTATGTATTATATTTATTAATACTCTATTTAGGAATTCTTATTATTATTATTATTATTATTATTTCATATTTTAGTTAAAAAACCGGTGATAATCTTGTTACCTGTGATAAAGACGCTCTGACCGGCGTAGAAGTCCTGAATGGGGGTGCCGCGAGGTATCGTGAATCCATTCTCGTCGGTTCTGTCGCTTATCTCATTGTTGTTGTTGCTGTGATTGTTGTTCGCTTCGTCCGGCACGACTGGGATCTCGTAGACGCTTTCGGCCTGCGGGAAAAACGGGGGAACGAAAAATATATATATATTAATAAAATAGACAATTTCGTTAATTAATTAAAAAAAAAAAAAACGTTGGAAAATCGTGCGAGGCTTTCTCATCTTCTCTTACATCTTTCTCTGTCTCCTTCTCTCTTTCTGTCTTAATTTCTCTCTCTATTATTATATATAAATTTCGCTCGCTATTATTAGTATTATTATATGAAGATATATTAATAAAATAGACAACTTCGTTAATTAATTAAAAATATAGTGTCTTGTTGGGAAATCGTGCGATGCTTTCTCCGCATCTTCGCTCACATCTTTCTCTGTCTCTGTCTTTTTTTCTCGTTTACATCTGTCTCCGTCTCTGTCTGAATTTCTCGCCGGTGCGGCTGAAGAAACAAACGAGTGTTGTTGTTCACACGCCGCTCTCGCATAGAGATATCTCCGTCGGTCCGTGGCCGCTCGGAAGAAACGATTCGTTACGTTAGGAAAGTTTAACCGGATATGCCAGAGGGAATATTTACGTAACCGCCCTCCTCTCGGGCCGAGAGAGGTGTCCCGATGCGATGCTGCGCACAATCTCGGGCGTTACCGCATCGCGTCGACGCGCGAGGGGAGAGACTCGTGTATTACGTTGATTATCGACTATTACGCTATCGCACACGATACGCACGACACGTCGAATTGCAGCACCTGGGAAAAGTCTCCGGGGAAAAATAATTAAATAGGCTATTAACTATTTTCCCTTTTTTTATTATTTAATCAGCCACTCGGAATATTGAAATACACATATTAGCGTTCCAACTAATTTTTTATTTCACGCGTTTCGACCAGATTTTTTTTTTTTTTTTTTTTTTTTTTTTTTTCTTATCTTCGGTGTCTACGTCTGATTAATCGCGCACCAAATTTTAATGAGATGCGTCGTTAGGGTAGTCACGAAAACCGGACGCAGGACGAATTCTACGAAAATTCATTTACCTATTTAAACGCGATTCGCCTAAACATAAAAATAAAAAAATACAGATTGAGGTCCCTCGTCTGCTTCGATCGTAAAAAAATCGGGGCCCACTTGACTCGCCCGATGAATTATAACAGCCTCATAAAAAAAAATAAAAAAAACAAATAGGCGAATCTGCACGACGGTTTCGCGAAGTTCCCGCGGTTCAGGGGAGGAGCCGGCCGCCGGGTCTCGCACGAGGCGCGAAGAATGTGCGCGCCAGGTGCATTCCTGGTCGCCGGAGTTGGCGCGCTGCAGCTGATTGCTGCATCGGCGTGATCGAGCGATCGGTATCGAACGATAACGATCCGATAACGATCCAGGATAACGAAACACATAAAAAAAAATGCGGTAGACTCATTTTTTTTTTCAACAGTAGCTAAAACTTTTTTTTTCACTCATGACAGTTCAGTCGAAATGACGCATCACTTCAAATGAATAATAATAACGCCAAAATAATATTAATAAAAATAATACACTAAAATGATTAATACCATTATTATTATTATTGTAATAATAATAATGACAACAATGTCAGAATAGTCTCAATAAAGATAATAATAACAAAAATGATTGATATTATTATTATTGTTCGTAATAATAATAATACTGACTTCGATTGAGTTAGCGTAGCTTCCGAGATGCTCATTTTCGAGCAGCATTTTGGTTCCCCGAGTTCCGTTCCCTCGATTTGTCGAACTACCCTCGTTCTTAATCGTTTCACCTGTGCCTAAAGGCCAAGCGCACCACTTAACCACGTCCCACTAAAAAAAATATCGCGGTCGAAAGTACGAAAATTGTCACTCGTTGAAAAATGTTTATTTTGTTGATTTTCGAGATTAAAGGTCCTCGCGTTCTCCGGGGCCCCGACCACTTTCGTCGGCGCGTAATTCGTGACTCCGCGAGAGCGTCGAAGACGCGTGTGACTGAGGCGCAACGCGACGCGCGGCTCTTTCGTCAAAGTCCCCGCCGCCCGTTTGCGCGCGGCTTTCTTTCCTCGCGAGCGGTGTGCGCGAGACGCGAAATTCTCTCGCCTCGAAAACGGAGATCCGACGCTATTAGGAGATTTTTTTTTATTTGTGTTTCGCAACGTAGAAAAAACAGAATTCAACGTTTCGACGTTTTCTCCGGGTTTTTCGGGTGTGGATTTCGTACGGTCGGTTCGCTCGGTTCGGTGACTAAGTCGCTACGCACTGGTTAATAAACGATCCGATTAGAACCAATAAAACGGACACAAATCCAATTGTATCATTTTTTCCAAAAATCCAATTGTATAATTTTTTCCAAAAATCCAATCGTATCATTTTTTCCAAAAATCCAATTGTATCATTTTTTCCAAAAATCCAATTGGTTATTTCTCGTATCATATAATTAATCAAAAATAATCAATTGAAAAAATCCAATCTACAACTAAATTCACAACGCGATGTGCAATGAATTTTCATCCCCCCCGCAAAAAATCGTGAAATCAAATCCAATTAAACATATTAACGTCGAATAACCTTAAAAAAAAATCTTTAAAAATAAATTAAATATTTCCACGTCTCAACCGATATTTTTTTTTGAATCGCAACGAATTAATGTGTCGAAAGGGAGACTCACGGTTATGCGAGGCGCCAGCTCGATGTTCTCCATCTGCTTCATCTGGAGTTGCGCGAGAGGAACACGCGAGTCCGGTGACTTATATCGTTCGAGTCCGCGGGGTGATAAAAGGGACGACGACCGCGCGGCGGTTCGGACAAAACTAAAGCCCGGACGGCTCGTTCCTTTTGGTATATCCACCGAGTGACGCTGCGCGCGGTGACGTTTTTCCGTTTTTTCTTCTTCCTCGCGTCTTCCTCTTCTCACCTTCTCATCTCTCTCTTTGCCTCCTCCCTCTCGCCACCGGCGCCAAAGTCCAAGAGGGTCGCGATTACAATTTGCTGAGTGAAAAAAAAAAAGAAAAAAACTACTTCCTGAATTTTTGAACGACTTTAGAGAAAAGTTTTGAAGGAGCGAAAAATTTTTCGCTGCCGATTTTTCAAAGTCCAAAAGGGTTGCGATTACAATTTTCGCGCTGAGTGAAAAAAAAAACAACTTCCTGAATTTTTGAACGACTTTAGAGAAAAGTTTCGAAGGAGCGAAAATTGGCAACGAAAAATGTTTCGCTGCCGAATTTTTCGCAGCGAAAAATCGGCGCCGGTTGCGCCGGACACTCGTCGGGGGATCCGTCAGTCTGGGGGGAGGACCCCTCCCCCCCTTCCCCCAGCCGACGCGAAATCTCCTCCCCAAGGTCATTATTAAGGCAGGTCAGGGGTCGCGCGGAAAAGACGCTTTTTGCCGGTGTCGATCGATCGATCGACCGGCGAGCCATTAAATCGTTAAGCTTCGACGCTCGCAAAAAGTGTGCCGACTGACCCCGGGCCGCCGGATCGACCATCCGGAGGGAGAGAAATATTCTCGGCTTCTGTTACGACGATCGGAATAATAGTGAATTAAAATAAATTAATTTAATAAAAAATATAGTGACGTTTTTTATTCAGCTTGTTTTGTATTTTCCTTCCGCATCTGAAAAATATTTGTCGCGCAAGGACAACGACATTATAAATAATAATGCGAAGCGCAATTTCTTTTTTCTAGCGAACAAAACAGCGTCAAACAGTTGCAAATTTCTTTTTCTTTTTTTCAACGGCGTTTTTTTTCGGAAAGTTGTGTCGCCGAGAAATGGTGGCCTTGTCGCGTGAAAAATAATATGTTTTCGCAAAATCCGAGTCACTGTTTTTTTTTTTTTTTTGCCAACGATTAGATATTTTAATTACAACGATAGATCGGTGGTAATTAAAATAGCCTGTGATAATGTGCATCAGCAATGATAATAATGCGGCGAAAAAAAGGTCGTTGAATTCTTGTCGCGTCGATGACAACGACGACAACGAAGGACTGTTCCAGCTTTTTCACGATTTTGTCGTGACAATTTTGCAATGCTCTGCATCGCGTTGACATTGTCACCTCGAGTGACAATTATCACGTTAATCGGTATATTAGGCTATTTTTTTTTACACAATTATCAAGAGACCAACGATCGACCTGAAAAATCTGTAGTCATGATCGATTTGACGATTCATCGATTCATCGATCCGCAGACGCGGCGAAGTCATCGATTCACGTCACGACAAACCGAAGAGACGTCGGTCGCCCCGAAATCGTCTCGGCTCGGCTCTTTGCTTTCTAGACTCGCAATCGAGTCACGTGTCCGTCGGTGGGAATCCATTAGTGACGTCACGGGAAGGCGGAGTGTGTTAATTTTTCATTTTCACTCGGTCGTTTCGCCGGGTCGATAATTCCGAGATCTGCAGCGAATTCGCGGGGAAAGGAGGAAAAACCCGCGGATCGACGAGAGCACTGATAAGACGTGTCGACAATTTTAATAATGCACTTAGAGCGCAACCCGGAAAATAACCGTCGATGTATATTCGTTTTAAAATATATCCATAAATACATACACCTGAAAAAATCAAAAAGAATCCATAGAAAAAAAAAATCCCATGGGCTCAATTTCCCAAATGCTGATTTTTTAGCCCACGAATTGGTTTTTTTTTTTTTATTTATTTATTTATTTATTTTTTCATATTCTCTGGGCTCTTTGAAGGATACTGGGGCCCTTCAAGGGCCCCTTAAGGGACTTAGCAAAATTCCGGCCCTTTTGACGAATTATAAAATAATAATAGAATTATGAAATATTTATAAAATTAATTATAAAATAATAATAGAATTATAAAATATTTTGACGTGCCCTGTGGCCGGTCAAAATATTTTTTAATATAGAGAAATAAATACATACAGCTACAAAAAAAGAGAAAATCAATGTACATATGTATATATATATATATATAATATAGCCACCCACGCACCTCGAGCTCCTCGTCGTCCTGGGTCACGTTCAAGGTTTCCCCGACCGCGACTCGGGGACTTTGTACCCCCTGGTTATTTGATTTTACACACATATATATATATATACAAGATACACTGTGCGGATTTGCGAAACTGGTGAACGCGGACAAACGCAGCGCTCGGTGTTCAATCGACACGTGTGTGACCGGCGCGAACGTTTTTCGCAACGATTTTTCGCGCGGTACACATCGACGCGCGCAGTGGCGAAAGAGTCCGCGACTGTCGCGGGTGGATTAATTAGTACCCGATGGAGGCTAATTCGTGAGGAAGGTCGTTCGTGCTGTCGGCATCGTTGCATCGCGATTTTCTGTAACCGAACGACGAGGCTGATATTTGGGTAACCTAACATTTTATATATTTATTTAAGTAACGTTAACCGAGTTGACAGTACTCGACATTAATCTAACTCACCCTGGTAGATTTTTTTTATCTGCAGCGTTACATTTATGGACGGCACGGCCCTGGCCAGGGCCTGACTAGCGTCGAGTGTAACGCTGAACATTTTTTTCCAGGGAAAAGGGTGAAAAGGATAGAATAGAAAAATGAATTTTTGCATTCATACAAATTAATTAACTCATCTCATTTTTTTTTTTTTTTTTTTTTTTTTTTTTTTTTTTTTTTTTTGAGAGGGATCAAAGTATTTGCAATCGCAATTCGCTTTTTTGTTTTGCAATACGTGAGTCGACCAGCGTTTTCGGCGCACGATTGTTGATTATCGAAACGTGCGTCGATGGATCCTCGTTTTCGATTGCCGGTTCATTTTGATGAAACGTGCGTCGATAATCCTCGTTCTTCGATTGTCATTCGTGAAAATTTAGCGACAACAAACGTGTTTCTCGTTCGTTGTTGTTTTTGTCAGGAATCACCGACGACGTCAATTTGGACGTTTGGGATTTGGACGACCTTGGAATCAACGACTATAACCTCGACGAGGTTATTGCCGTAGGTTATTCGCCACGAATTAAATGACATCTGCTTCATCGATTTTTTTTTGGGGGGACCAAGAAAAAAAAATCAGTCACACGACTCAGGCCACTTCAGACAGTCTGGTCGTTGACTTTTTTTTTCGGCAGAGGATCCGAGAAAAAAATCCTCGTCAAGGTTGTCGCCCGGTCTTCCACTTTCGATCGCGAGAGACGTTCGGTCCGGACGTCATCGCGTCAAACTCGAAAATGTGTGCCGAGTCTACAACCCAAAAGTCTACCGACCCTCGTCGTCCTTCGTTCGAAACGCAAACATTTATTTATTTATTTTTTTTCGCCGTTTGATTTTACCCAACGAGCAATCTCCGAGGATCGATTCGACCTCGACCCGCGATCGACAAACGTCGTAAGTCCAAAGTCGAAAATCCGAGATCCGCAAAGTGGTTGATGACCCCTGAAAAATCGTGCGTCAGATGCTGCGATGACTCAGCGTAAAAAAAATAAAAAAAATGAAAAAAATAAAAAATGTAAATTAAAAATTAATTATTAATGTTGCGAGTAATTTTTCTGACCACCGCCGGAGTCGCGTGTACCGAGTTATACAATACGAAAATATTTCCCGCTGACACGAGTGGCCGATCGGACTCGCGTCGAGTCCAATGACGCAAGAACCGACCGAGCGCTACGTGCAGGAGGTCCCAGGTCGACGACGAGCGACGACGACGGAGCCAGGACGTTCGTTCGCTATTTCGCAACGTGAGAAAGTCGAAAGACGTCTCCGTCTCTCTCCGCTTCCCTATTCTCGACCTCGCTCCGCCTTTCTCTTTTCACCTGCGTTTCAGGGTCTCTCCCATCGATCAGCTGATGAAGCTGATTTTTTTTTAATTAACAGACCGATATAATATTTGTTTTTTTCTTTATTCGCTACAGTCGCTTAAATCTAATCGTGCAGGATATATTTTTTATTTTCATCCAAAATACTGCGAACAAGCAACAACGAAAAAGATGCACTTTGACTCTGATAAAATTGATCAGAGGCAGTCACGTTGATATATTTATATATTTATATAGTTATATTTATTTGTGCGTAATTTATGTACAGGTGCGATGCAATGGAAAAATAATAATAATACAAAAAGTGAGCAGAGAAAAAATTATTCAGTAATTAGAATTAAATTTGACATTATCGTCTGTGTGAAAATAATTTGTAGTGCAAAAATCCCAGGTACTATAAATGTCTCATCCATTCGTCCATTTCGTGCTCAACCTTTTTGCGGTACAAAATTGTCAAATTATTTCTCATTCATTCGTCGTCCACGTGGAAATTTCGTCTCTCAGGCTTTTTTCGCTCTGTGTCATTCATTCGTCTCCACGTTGGAAATTTCTCCGTATTTTCCACTTTGGGCTCAGCCCAGAGTCAAAAGTGACAGCTGACGTCTGCTCGGTCATAAAATGGTACTCGAGTTTGAAACGGGATTTCCGGTGCCAATTATTTGGGTGGCCAGGAAATCCCACGTCGATTTTTTTTACCCTGTTGACCCAGGTCAGGATCGCCTCGTCGATTCGATCGAGTGTCTTAAAGCTGTGGATTTTGTCCACCGTCGGATTAATTCGATTTGACGTCGATCGACTCGATCGGCATCGATCGTCACGATCCGATGATCGATGAAATACGATGATTCTCTTTGTCACCCTGAATTAATTTTTTTTTATCTATCGCTCTATTATCGTCTCGCAGACCGTCGTCAATCCGCTCATAGATCCGATCGATCCCACTGAAGTGACGAGACAGAAGATCGCGTAGATCATCCACGCGGCGAACGCGATTGACGTGAACTTGATGATCTGGTGGAGAATGAGGAACTTGGCCATTCGCTTCCGCGCCGTCGGTATCGTGCTCGGGTCGTCCTTGAACACGAACAGACGGACGCCGTTGACGCACTTCTGCATAAAGTCCTCCCAGTCGAAGTCCTTCATCGAGAAGAAGAATAATTTTTGGTCCTCGGGCGTGAGATTGTCCCACAGGGCTTTGGTATTGTCGAAACCGAACGACCATTTGTTGGTGCTGAAGTACGTCGTGACGGTCGAGAATTTGTGGATCTTCTTATAGATCTTCAGCATCCTTGGAACGTAAAAAAAAATATAAGTTAGAAGGCGTTTGAACAGCAAATAAAAATAATCACTGTGACTACCGAATTTACACAACTCAAATGATACATATTTATTTTTTATTTTATAGAAAAATGGAAAGCTGACAATATTTTTTTTTAATTAAATTTATGGCGAAAAAATTGTATATTTTTTTTGGTGGACTCAAAATTAAAAAATGCTTTGACGTGGAATTAATCAACTGTGCAAAATTTTTATATAGTACAGTTGCCAGAGTTCAGTGTATTTTTTTTTTATTCGACTGGTCTTCTGATCGGTAAGGATAAATAATTAAAAAATAAATTACAGTTGCCATTTTTATTTATTTTTATTTTTATTCACCTGGTTTTCTGGCCGGTAACGAAGAGACCGACGTCGACGAGCAGAGCGGGCAGCAGATGAAGAAGAAGCGTGAGGATGTAGTAGAGGACATAGCTCCTGGTGGGCGTCATGCTATAGCACCAGATGGACCTTACGCTCGGTATCCTCTTTCCGTGCTTGAACGCGAGATTAATGTACTGACCCCAGGTGAGGCTACTATTCCACGACGACAGATAATTGTAGATCGGCGGATCGGCGGCCTCGTTCCTAAAAAAAAACCATCGCAATCAATATATCATTAATCTTCCTTAACAGCCAAAAATTAATGATCGATGATTCTCGCGTTACGTAAATCAACGATCGTAATAATCATAATACACACACAACGCAATCGACTTTCGCTCACGGATTTCAAAATCCTAGGAGAAAGATTTCTCGCACGAAAGTTTTTTTTTTTTTTTTTTTTTTTTTTTGAACTATTAGCCGCGTTGGAAAAAAAGGCGGGAAGGAAGGAGAACAGCGCGTGTCGCGCGTTGTGTGAGCCGAAGTATGCAGAGGCAAACCAGTTCCGCGCATAAATTTCACGCGGGCTTAGGTTCGGGGCCGGAACTGAGGATATCGGCTCGTTGATGAATTTTCAAGTTTACCGAACTCCAGGCTTTCACCCTTCGCCTTTTTTTTTCAATGCGCAGCGTTTTTTTATCGAGCTTACGAAATTCATGGATTTTACCCTTCGCCTTTTTTCCAATGCACAGCGTTTTTTTCGAGCTTACGAAATTCCTGGATTTTAACCTTCCGGTTTTTTTTTTTTTTTTTTTTTTTTTTTTTTTTTTTTTTTTTTTTTTTTTTTTTTTTTTTTCCGCAACTCACTTATTATTCGCCACGTCCCATGCGGTCGCTATAAGCGCGTTAACCGTCAGATCAACGGGTATCAATTCGGCGGTGCAGTCCTCGTCGATGTTGAGGGTCCTTATCAGTCCGGCGCCGCCGCCGACGAGGGCACCCGTCGGTCCGTACACGTTGTCGACCCAGCCCTCCACCGGCTCGCGGTACGACGAGATCACTGCTCGGAGTCAACAAGAAAACACATTCTAATCAACAGGCTCAAAGTCATTCAGCGTTTCGAAACAACTCTGGTGAACGAATAAAAGAAACGAAAAAAAAAAATAGATTTAGGAATGCGACCCTGGTGGCCAAGGTGAGAAACACGAAATGCGCGTTTCGTATTTTTCAAGGCGATCAGATAGACGACCGAACGTGAGAGGCAGATATGGAAAAAAAAAATTAGTATCAAATAAAATAATAAAGTAAAAGTGATAATCTGGGATAAAAAAAATAAAAATAAAGTACGTTCAACGTTAAGACGGTGACAATTAATAAATTAAATCAATCGAAAGCTAATGTCCTTTTTTGAAGGTCGCGATGACCTTGAAGCGGCCTCTCGACGAGATTTTGTCATCCGGTTCGCGATTTCGTAATTTTTTTCACATACGACGAATAAATTAGAATAAATTAAAATAAAAAAATAGGGCAACTCGCCTATTGCTGGTCTGAATATTCCAATGGGCAAGTCTTTGCCGTGCTGCTGTATCACCTGTTCGGCGATGCATTTGGTGTACGTGTAAGTGTTGGGAAAGTCGCCGAGAAGTGTCTCGGTGATGGCGTCGAGCTTCCCATCGTCGAGGCTCTGCACCAACTGTATCATGTTGTCGCCTGTAGTGACATAACTATTATGCATAACTCGCGGATATACGACAAGTGTTACGCCGTAGCTCGCGTTAGAAAGTTACGGCACTCCAGCGGCGAGACTGGCTTTGCTCGTGTCATTCTTACCTGAGATCGGAGCTTCGTAGAATTTCTCGTCGATCTCCGTCCTGTTGCAGTTGCTGTAGGCGGTCGACACGTGAACTATGGCCTGAATGAATCAGTCGATTTATTATTTGAATTACTTGATATAAATTGAAAATAATTGAAATTTCACACTGAGAAAAATAAAGATCGTTGGTCAGAGCTACCAATATTTTAGTAACTGCAACCAATAATTTTGGTAGATCGAACCAATGATTGGTAAATGTAACTACTGATTTTTCTCAGTGCAATTCAACGTAAATATGAAATAATAAAAATTGAAAATAATTGATATGTGAAATAATTATGATATTAAATAATAAAAATGTGAAAGAGTTGATATTGAAAAAATAATGAAAATTTCGATTAAGCTTAAATTCAATGCAATTCAAATTTCAATTCCAGCAAAATGAGCTCCCAATAATTGGAAATAAATTTCGGTCACTCACCCTGAGATTGTGCATGCGTCGTCCGAGCTCGAGCGTCTCCTTGGTGCCGCCGATATTGATCGCCACCGCCTGTCGCAGCTTCTCGTCGAACCTCACCGTGGCCGCGACGTTGAAAACTATTGTGATTTCGCGCAGCAGCAAATCGCGGTCAGCGGCTGAGAGTCCGAGACCCGGCAATGAACAATCGCCGGCTACTGCGACGATTCTGTGCCGAAATTTCGGCATCTCGCTCTTCAGCCTCTCAAAGATCTTGCAAAAAATAAATAAATGAATAAATAAAAAATACAAAATAAAAAAAATAAATAAAAAATACAAAAAAAAAAAATACAAAATAAATCGTAAACTTGCAAAATCAGGTTTGCCGGAAATTTACAAGTCAACATCGACGACCTCTCGTCGGTTTATTGAACTCACCGGATCGTCGAAGATGTTTTCGACTCGCTGATGAACATCCTGGTTCTTCTTCGGCCGAATGAGAACGTAGATCGACGATAGATCCGAGCACGAACGCAGAAGCTTCTCGATCAGTATTTTTCCGAGGAATCCGGTGCCACCTATGAATTGCCGGACGACGATTAAAAAAAGGAAAACAAAGTCCCGATAATTACCCGGTGCACTTGACTTGAGATAAACAAAGTGCAGATTTTTTTTTTTTTTTTTTTTTTTTTTTTTTTTTTTAAGAGGATCTTGATCTACCTGTTATGAAGACATTTTGCCCGGAGTAGAACTGCTGGATCGGCGTCCGCAGGTCCAGCTGAGTCTGGTTCAATATCACCGTCATCGCCGCCGCCTGCGCGAGGATAAACAGAGAGGGGACAAAAAAAAAGACCAAGAATTACTGTTGACGTCCTTGTAACTGGATCTTTGTCGACTCGTTCGTCGATCGTCGTCTCCGCGACCAAGTTCAAGGATCCCATTCGCGGTGCATTACGATGCATTTATTTCAATCTACGCCCGTATCAATTATCTCTTATCTGCTGCGCAGGTCAAGTACATTGTTTATTAGGAATTTGATATCGACAAAATTTTACTATTTTATTATTTCACAATTTTCTCTTTTTATTTTACTTTTATTTTAAATCATATTTTTTTAGTCACAGAAACCCTAAAATAATTATCAATCGAAGCAACCACAAATTAATAAAAAAAAAAATCATGAGTAGTTTGACAGCTGTCAAAGGGATTCAAAAATTTACGTCAGTATTAATTGTCGCTTATCTACTGCGCAGGTCAAGTGATAACACCCAAGATTTACATTGTTGTTTATTAGGAATTTGCAACGCGGTGAGAAGAAAGAAAAAAAAAATGACACGACAATAAATTTTCTCAAGGAGATCGACGTCACCAATGAGTTTCCACTGCGAGTGACAAAACGCAAACACCGACGTTGCGCAACCGGCGGTGATCATCGGAATTTTCTCGATGAACGACTAATTGTGACGATCTTTACGAGCGATGCACATGTCACGCGCGATTATCTCATTAGACACAAATCCTCGTGGCAATGACGTTCGCGCAATTTTGCCGATTTCTCGGCGTCGATGACGCGCGAAATTTAATCGGATTCGCGTCGATCGAGTTACTTATTTTTTATCGCTATTATTTGCTATTATTTCCATTGCAATTATTCGTTTGTGCAACCAAGCGAAACGGGCCATTAAATTAGCTCCTTATTCCAACGTTATTCAGAGGCCAGTTTCCCATAAGTAACCTATTTTACCATTCACTCGGTTTCCCATATCTCAACCACTTAACGATCCACTCGGTTTTCCATATCTCAACCATTTAACGTTCCAGCAAATTTTTTTCTAAAAATCGATTTTTAGGGACCATTTTCGCAGCTGGTTTATTCTCACCAAACTGTTAGGTTCATTCATATCTTCCGACTTTTTATCCGGAATGAAAAAAAAGATATATATATATATCCGCGACACTCGGATATGTTAACCATTTAACTTTTTAGCAATTTTTTTTTAAACCGATTTTCAGGGACCATTTTCCCGCCGGTTTATTCTCACCAAACTGCGAGGCTAGTCCATATCTTCCTACTTATATCCTCGAATTCTTCTCCAGAATAAAAAAAAATAATAAAAAAAAAATGTAAAAAAAAACCAAATTCACGACACTTGGGTACTCGACTCCCAGTGAACCTCCTTGACCCATCGCATAGCCTCGCCGGCAGCTCCGATGCTGATTCCCACCGAGACGTTCGACTCGTTCGAAACTCTCCGCGAAACGCAATAGACGCGTTTGCCGATTTCCATCGGCAAACGCTGTCCGCAGCAGCGAAGTCGCCCAGTTCGACGACTTTCCCTGCTAGGGAATAGCCGTCGACTTGCTCGCCAGCCAACTGGTCAGACGATCCAGCGGCCGCTGACCATTTCCACTGCGGTCGCATTCCGCGGCTCGCCGAAGAGACAGCGCCGATGCGGCTGTCGTTATTGTTACCCGCGCTTTTTTTTTCCGAGCCGCGCGTGACGCAACCGAGAAACACAAACGCGGCGACCGACGACGAGACAAACAACCGGCGAAAGAAAGCCGCTTACGCGGAAAAATAAAAATTACGCTCGACCCATTTTACCCGCTCGGATTCCGCGACTGAGTCACGCCCGAACGATTCGCTATTTCCACAAGAGTCGCCCGGCGGGAAATTTCCAAATAGAGATGAAAAACGTGGTCGCACCCTTTTTTTTTTATAGATCAGACGTCGAGCTCTCTAATCGCGATTCGCTTTGTCTCGGCTTTGAAACCAGTTTCGGGATTTGGTTTTTTTTTTTATTAATTGAGATCATTTTTTGGTATCGTTTTAATGATTTATTTATTTATAGGTTTTTAACGGGAGTTTGAATTATTATTATTTTTCATTGGATACAATTGTTGGCAAAAGCATATTTTTATCGTTCCTCGTGAAACTTTCTTTCTGCCAGTGAATTAATTTCGGATTAACGGAGCCCGAAACGCGTTTTGCGGAATTTTTGTTGAAAAAAATTAGCGCAAATATTTCCTCATTCCCATTTCGGGCGACTCGCGAACGCTGCGCCGCAAGGCTGACGGGAAAAAATATTGCACCACGAATTTTATTCTTCGCGAATAATTATCCTTCGGACACGGTTGCAATTTTGGCTCCACGCAATTTTGGCCCGCGCGCTTTTTTTTTCCTTCGCTCGTCAAAATCGCAATCACCGGTTTGTAATTGTCGGCGGCAAACGACTTTGTTGACCTTTCGGCAACGTCGATTGACGAATCGCCGCAATCGTTGCGAACTGCAAAACAGCGACGTACTTTTTTTTTTATTCAATTGTTTGAAACGTTGCGAAAGTAAATTTTAATACGGCACAAATTCGAGTCGGGAGCGCAATTTTGGAATTTCGCGCGCGAAATTCTTCGTCCTCTCATTGGTCGAGAGGTTCCAGTTTTTTTTCCACTTTTCTCGATTCGTCTTTTCCGATTATTTAATTATTATTATCAGAGCTACTATTTTTATCGTTTTTATTTGATCGGAAATTACTATTGGTACTATTATGATTATTGGTTGGGTTTATTACGGGAAAGCAGCCGAAATCCATTCCGAAGTACATTCTGCGGGTTCGCCGGAGAAATTTCGAGCACCGATGAGTGTTGGGAAAAATATTTTAAAAAATCCTATTTGCACTGCACAGTAGATACGCGAAGCAACCAGTCACCTCTGGTTTCGGTCTATTACTACTCCGCCGTCCGACTGCCTGAAAGTAAAAGTGACTGTTGGAAACGCGCGTGGCCCCCGAACGGCCGCGTTCGGACCGTTTCAATAAACCTGCGCCGCCGGAGATTTCGATTCGCCGCGCGCGCAGATAACGAGAGAATTCAAACACACAATCCGCTGATCGCGAAAAATGCTCGACGGAATTTTTTTTCCACCTGTCTGTCAAATTGTCCCACTACATTAAAATTTCACGGATCACGATTTTCGACATGTTTCGACATTTTATTTTATCAATCCAATCGAACTAATCTATATTTCCCACTTAAAATAATATGACTCAAAACAAAAATTCGTAATTTTGTCACCCTATTATTTTTTATTTGTTTCAATCATTTTTATTTATTTCTTCCAACTGTTCATCCAATCCAAACCACATCCTCGCTCGTTAGAATAAAAAAAAAACGTCCCAAAAATTCGCACTCACCTTTCCGATAAATAAAAAAAAATCCCAAGAAGGTGTAACGAAAAAAATCCGTTTCCACTTGTCGTTGAACCGGCGACAAATTAACGCACTTGGGTCGCACGTGGACCGCGATTTTTTTTACCGATCCGCGCGAGACTTTTTTTTTAAATTCCTTGCGTTGAGAAAAAAGCGTAATCCCGTCGATAATAATCCAGGAGGGTGGAGGATCGGTAAGCGCGATCGGTAATCGGGCACCGGGCGGTCGGCACTGACCTGGCGATTTGGTATAGAATGCAGCGCTGTCGCTCGCGTCTTCGAGTCTTATATAGCTATGCAGCGGCGTAAGCAGCGATCGTCCCCCCCTTCTCCGCCGATCGGCCGATGTTTAGCGAGCGCCGCGGCGCTCGAGTCTCTCGCTATTAAAAAAAAAAAAAAAAAAAAAACGCTCGGCCCGGTGGCGGGTTCTCCATCCTAGAAATCGGCCTCGCGGATCGTCGACCGGTCGGCGGTAGGCGGGAAGAGAGGCTCGCCCGATCGGACTCCCAAAACCCGCGACGATCGACCTTACCGGTCACTCAGTCTCTCTCTTTTTCTCTGGGTCGATGATTTTTTTTTTTTTTTTTCGCTAATTCGCTGAGTCGATCGGAAACTCATCCTCCGACCTTCGTAGCACATTAACACACGCACAAGTCATTATTTTTACGACTCGCGATCGGACCGAGACGATGATCGTCTAATCGGTTTTCCGGAATTAGAATTTCACAACGAATTTATTTTCGTCCGATATTTGGATTTCAAATTTCGGTTGTGAAATTTTTCATTCCGAGGACGTTGGACGCGTTTTTTTTTGCACGATACTTACAATGGGTTTACGAATTTTTTTATGTTAAAAAAAAATTGATTACAGTTTTCGGTTTAATTTTTGGGGATTGTTATAGGAGAGGTGCGAATTGGCGATGAGGAGGATTGGGGGCTTTGGACGTGGCACTAAAACGTCGCGAAGATTTACGATTCTGACTCGTAACTGTTTATTTCTCGACGTGGGTCGTTATACCCCCCCGTGATAGTGAAAGATCGGTGGATTCTCTCGAGGCTTTCGGGATATACGATTTTTCGGCGAACGCAGGTTTCGGGGGACCCACACTTTTCGTGTCGGACACGACGATTGTGATTAGCATTGCTATTTCGAGAATGGAATCGACTTCCTGTTCCACAATCGAAACGCAAAATTTAATATCGGTAACTGTAAATCGACAGCTACGAATTTTTCGTCTGCAGATGTTTATAGCTGCAGCAGTAACAATTTTATTATTTCACAATTCTACCATTTTATTTTACTTTTATTATATTTTTGTACAGTCACCGAAACCCAAAAAGTAATTATTACTTAAGGCAACCGGAAATGAATAATTGTAAAAAAAAATTACACGATCAGGTTGACAGCTGTCACTCCGAAATTCGACCTACGAATTACTCCGAGTTTGGTGACATCAGCGCGAGGCACTTTGGACTTTATTCGTTGGTCGAATTCGTCAAAGAGGCATCGGAATATTTTAAGGACAAGCGACGACAATGACGGCCACTGTGAGATTTTTTTCTCCCCACTTCATCGACGTCAAAGAATTCGACGAGAGTATAGCTCGAGTCCAAACGCACGTGCGAACAACATACTTTTCCATTCCAAGGAGAGGATCAATTAGCCTAGTCGTAAAGCAACACGGAGCCCAACGCTTGAATTTAATGATGCTGCCGTGACGTAGAATCGCTCGACTCAGCCTCGTATCCACCGATTCGTCGGTAATCCGACATCGTGGGCGAAGCTCAAAGTCAAACGCCACAAAGGAAAAGGGAAACCGTTGTGGCTAAAGAAAAAAAATTGCTTTCTTTTGTGAGCGAGAAAAGAAGGTTCGAATGGCTGAGCGAAGGGCATCGAAAGTGAGAGTTTCGTCGACTGACCTACAAACGAGATGGGAATTATTTCGTGGCTAAAGAGCAATTAGACTAATATCTCTTTTTCTTTTTAATATAGTCGTTATATTTAGAATTCTGTAGAACGAATTTTTTTGGTGGAAATATTTCGTCACTTCGGGGCAATGAACTTTATTTATCGAAATCTTCCCTCGGGCTTTTTTCTCGTTTGACTCGCATCAAACATATTTAAAAAAAAGTCTAATTGCTCTCCAACCACTAAATAATTTCCATTTCTGTTTCAGGTCAGTCAACGAAACTAAACTAAACGTCCCGTTTGTCCACATCCGTAAAATCCTCGAAATCGCATCCGAACTTTTTCAGCCTCGACTCCGCAAAATGCTTCACGAGACTCGTTTCCGTCACGTGACGGAGTTAACGAGAAAACCCCCAAGAATTCCCAGCAAGAAGTTACAGAAATAGAATCGAAAAAAATTTGCGTATCATCGTCGTCATCGCTGCCGGTGTCACTGTGAAGAAAAGACGACGCAACCCGACGAAGGTCACGCGCGGCTTCAACTTCCACCGGCTTTTTAGGTATTTCCGAACCGGCGGGGAATGCGCGAGGATGATCTCGCAGTAACAAAAAATATATACATTATAGTCCCGGGACTTCCCGAGGTTACTCGGGTTTTGTTCTCTTCGGTGTTTACAGCCTGACGAGGATGCTGACGAAAAAAAAAAAATCCTCCGGGCAGCTTCGTCCTGCCGTTCGCGGGAATAACGACTGCGAGGTCGTGAGACGAATGCCAAAACTGCAGTACAATAATAACACAAACGATGCTAAATCTACGGAATGCGACGTAAAATTACTATACAAAAAAAAATTACGAAGCGCAATACGACGTAAAATTACTATACAAAAAAAATTACGAAGCGTAAAAAAGGCTGAAAATCACTGACGACGAACACCGAAGACTGAGCCGCGAACGAGTCGTCGTCTCTCTAAAAACTCATTACATTGTAGCCAACTATTAATAATGCACGAGAGACGTAAGTACGTGGCCCTGGTTACCGATTGC
The DNA here is from genome assembly GCA_964034905.1 of Itoplectis maculator. NCBI lineage: Eukaryota > Metazoa > Arthropoda > Insecta > Hymenoptera > Ichneumonidae > Itoplectis > Itoplectis maculator. Next base: position 465,527 of record OZ035862.1, read on the forward strand.
CGGCGGCGTAGCTCGCGCCCGACTACTTTTTTCCCTCCTCAGTCGTCTTCTTGCCGATTAGCAATAAGTGGACGAGAAAACGAGACACGCATGGAAATCTACGGAATCTCCCAGCGCTCCGTTACAATTTTTCCGGAGATCCTGGAAACTCTTTGCCTCGAGTCTAGAGACCAATTTCGACGGGCGCTCATTATCGCAAATCGTAAGAGTATCAATTAAACGAAAAAACTAGTGTTACTACGCAGTCGGCAGTCGGTTTTTCTTCCACAAATATCGCCTTCACGTGACGTGTGCATTTTTTTCCGCTTTCCTCGCGACTTTTCAATTGCTCCGATTCGTCCGTATAATCGTCCCGATTATCTTTTTCAGCGATAAAATACAATTCACGCGTCGAGTGAATTTTTTTCCGCTTTCCTCGCGATTTTTTATTTGCTCCGATTCGTCTCAATAATCGTCCCGATTATCTTTTTCACCGATAAACATACAAATCGTGGCTATAGTCGCGAGACGCAAAATAACCGAGAGTGAGAACGAACGGTAGGCGGAGAAGTTATTAATAATTCAATGCGAGAAAACCAGTCGCGAACGATTGCCGCAAAGATTTTCCGACGTAACAAGGATATCGGTGAGATAATACGCGCGGCTATTCCGATTGTGCGCACCTAACGAGACGTCCGAGCATCGGATTGAACTTTCTGGAATCGTTAATTTCTGACATTACCGGAGACGTTCCGCGGTAGTCGAGAGACGTAATACAGAACAAATGACGTATACGACAAACGTGGAGAGAGAGAGAGAGAGAGAGAGAAGACCGACGGGAATACGTTTCAACCTTGTCCCAATCGACTGTTTCCTCCTTCCGCGGCTTTGCGGAGACGTAACGCGTCCTTCTCGCGCGTTTTTCGCCCCAGGCTATTTTTCTTTTTTTTTTTCCATCAACGGAAAAAAGCGATATTTCACTCCTTTAAATAAGTACACACACTCTTTGGTCTCTGTACCCGACGCGTTCCGGGATAATCGATGTAAATCGCACGCGTCATCTTTCGCATCGCAAACGGAGGACAGTTACATGCAAAAAGTAAATCGATGTTTACGCTATCAACTAGACACCTTCGCCTTCGCCTGTCGCGCGACCCGACGACAAATGCTCGTCCGACCGGACACAGATTTTCCGCCGCATTCGCCGGGAAATCGTCCCGATAGATAAATCATTGATTTACTCACGAAGACAGATACGCGAAGCTTTTTTTTTTGTTACAAAATGTTCGTTTAATATAAATAGAGGAATATACAAAAGGAGAAGTGACACTTAGGACACTCGCGGCGAACAATCGAACTTACAAAAACTAGAAAAAAAAAGAACAATCGATATTAATGTACAAAAAGCCATCGCTTCCGTGCAACGAGCAACATTTTTTTTCTCGCTACTAATTACAATAGCGAATTTGCGTAATTCAATTGCGACGATGACTTGGAAAATTCTACTGGGTTTTAACGGTCCCGGTCGCGGATCGTGCGAAAGATGAGTTTCCTCCTCTTCGGTGGGATCCGCTCGTTTAGTTCGTCCTTTCCGAACTACTCGCGGATCCCGTTTTCGTCCAACGCGCGAACACAAAATCGACGAAGTCGAGGATACGAGATGCGTTTGTCGTTGTTGTTTATTAAGCGGTCGGTAGCAGGGCCGAAAATATCATCCACATGATTCTCAGCGCGACGTAAGCCAGAAGCAACTTGACTGCCTGATGAAGCCAGTACATTCTGAAATAATGCAAAACAATTGGAGATCGTTGAAACAATCGGCAACCCTGTAAATAAATGAACAGCCTCCAGACTATCAAATTTGTGGGATCGATTGCTAATTGGCTCGGCATTTAATTGGCGGACCGAATTAATTTGGTCACCTGGGGTCGGTCCGACCAATTATTTTTCTCTGCGTGTGGGGACAGAATCTGTGGGATTCTGAATTAAAAAAAATATATAGTAAATAATAAATACCTCTGCCATTTGACTCGAGCGACTGGGAGAGTGTCGAGGGGATCCTTAACGAGATAGACCCTAATTCCTTGGATGTACGTCTGGAAATACGTATCCCAGTCGACGGCCTTTATGTCGAAGAAGAATTTGTTGCGATCCTCGGGCGTCAATTTTCCGAGCATACGTTTCACGTGCTCGTTCCCGAAGTCCCATTTCTTCGTCGAGAAGTACTTCAGCACTTCCATGAACTTGTGAATTTTTTTGTAGACCTTTAGTAACCTGCGAGAGCGAAATTTTCACGTCAGTGACAATTTTTTCGACGAGTTGTTTCAAATGGTTATTAATATTAGGACAAGACCTCGGTTGCTTTCCAACGCAGACGGTGGCCGCGTCGATGATAAGAGCCGGCAATAAGTGGAGAAAGTAGACGTAAAGAAGATGGACAAACTTGTGCTTGTTGTTTCTGAAACTGTAGTACCAAATGGCTTTGCAGCTGGGATACTGCAATCCATATTTCGCCGACATCACTTTGAGATCGTCGAACGTTATCGGATTGTCCTTCGATACGTAATTGTAGAGCGGTATTTCGCTCTCCGGATTTTTCCTGAAACATAATTTCATATTTACTATAATTCGTCTCTCAACAATCTTACGCCATTATTTTACGTCAAGTTTCGCGAGAAAAACACGAATTAATATTTGATTAAAAATTATTCTAATCAAATAATAATTCGTGTTCTTTTCACAAAAACACGAATTAATATTTGATTAGAAATAATTCTAATCGAATAATAATAATTTGCCTTGCAACAATCTCGCGGCATTGTTTGCGTCAAGTTGCGCGAGAAAAACACGAATTAATATTTCATTAAAAATAATTCTAATCAAATAATTCGTGTTTTTCTCGCGCAACAAAAATTATTCACTGTGATTGATTCCGGCGAAATCATTTCGCCAGAATCAATCATTTTTTTTCGCTCTCGACGCTGGCGTGGCGTAAACATCGCTTAAAAATAAACGAGGCTTCGCGAAGTGCCTTGCCTCTTCGTGTCGGCGACGTCCCAAGCGCTGGCGATCATCGCATTGACGACCATGTCCCCGGGAACGACGTTCGCCTGCATGGAACCGTCGCAATGACACGAGCGCAGCAATCCGGTGCCAGCACCGGCCGCGACGCCTGTAGGGCCGTACATGTTGTCGATCCATCCTCTCAGCGGCTCCTGATAAGTCGAAATAACTGAGGAAAAAAAAAGAAAATAAAATTATACAACTCGAATATTTCCACGACGTAATTTATCATTTTTCGAACTAACCGATGGCTGGCCTGAAAACTCCGACCGGCATCTCCGCCCCTTCTTTCTGCACGACGCTCTCGGCGACTGCTTTTGTGAACGCGTAGGTGTTCGGCCACTTTCCCAAAAGGCTGCAAAAAAAATCCGAATTTTCTTTTAATAATCATTTAGGATAATTGATGTGCCACAATAGAAACAGTTACGCGTGCCACGATGACTGCGATAATAGTGTATGATGCACTCCTCTCACAATGTATGCAAATTAGCGTTCAAATATAACCATCATGCTTCAAACATAATCGTAAGTACCGTAGTATTATTACAATCATACGTACTGCGGAGTTATGATCTCGGCGAGATGATCGTCGGTGCACTCTATCATCGTTATTAATTTATCGGCGTCCATCGGCGGCTCGTAGAACTTCTCCTCGATGGGATTTTGCGTGCAGTAGGCGTACGCGGTAGACACGTGAATGAAGGACTGCAACATGAAGCGTAAAAATAGAGTTATTTATTTTAATTACCAATTGATTTATGCAGATTATTAAATTCCTCGACGCTTCCTCGATGACGAAATATTCGTCGCGAATATCAAGAATGCATTTCCCAAGTTCTCGAAATCGTGGAGCAGTGCATTTGCAGCGACGAACGAGCCACGAGGATATCGGGTTGATCACAAGGATCAAGAGTATCAGTGGCGAGCGTCCGAACTGTATTGCTCGCTCGTAGATTGCATTACCGAAGGGATCGTATCCGCTGATGCAAATGCAGCGTCGGATACCAGCGTCGAAATAGATATCAGGGCCTCGAATGTACGAATTATCCGATACTGCATCTGCTGCATCGTCGAGCGAAGCATTTGATCGGCAAATTAATTTCATCCAAATAATGATATTGTACTTTGGCTTTCGTTCATCGATTTCAACGATAGTCTAATAACAGACGAGGAAAATCAAATGGGCAACGAACCTTGAGCTTTGGCATCTTCTTGCACATCATTACCATATCCCGAACGCTCTTTATGTTAATCGCGACGGCGAGTTTGATCTTCTCGTCGAAGCGAACGGTCGCGGCCACGTGAAACACAATGGAGACCTCGTTGATGATCATCGTCTTGTCCGTCTCGGAAATTCCCAAACCTGGGAGACTGCAGTCGCCTTCGATAGCTACGATCTGATGACGGAACTTCGGCATGTCCGACTTGAGCCTCTCGAACAGCTGGAATATTTTTTAATTTTTTTTTATTATTTAACAGTGACCGAGTAATAAATTAGGGGGAAAAAATCGCTGATGAATCAGGTTCGTTGATACGAATTGATGAATAATTCAACGTGAAAAAGGAAAAATCATGACTGAGTGACTCGAATTTAATTCAGTTTTTTTTTACAAACAGCTGAAATATTTTTCATTTTTTTGAATTATTTTATTGGGAGCGGGTAATAAATTAAAGGGAAAAAATCGCTGATGAATCAGGTTCGTTGATACGAATTGATGAATAATTCAACGTGAAAAAAGGAAAAATCTGTGTGACTCGAATTTAATTCAGCTTTTTTTTACGATCGCACTATCGGCAATAATTACCGGGTCGTCGAACAGCTCCTCGGTTCTCTCGTGCGTGTCCTTTCCTTTTTTCGGGCGAACCAGAAGATATATGTTCGCGACGCCCGGACAGCTGCGCAACAGTTTTTCAATGAGCAGTTTCCCCAGAAATCCGGTTCCACCGGTGATGAAGATACTCTGGCCGTTGTAGAAATCCTGTATCGGGGTGAGATTCAGATTGTCCGAGGTTATCCGTCCGACGATCTTCGGCGAACATTCGGTCGGAGTGCCGGCTCGGGACTGTCCATTGTGCGCCACCGCCACCTCCTGACCTCCGGATTCCAGCAGAGCTTCCACCATCTTTGACGATCCTGCGAAAAAATAAATTCAGAGTATTTATTGCGACTGCGAATAAAATACACTTTCCTACAAAAATACACTTTTCACGCAGCGACAAATTCACGAAATTTTTTCTTCTCATTCTGCAAATAAAAAAAATGAGGAAAAAAAATGATGGGGCTTCGGCGATTGGAAAATCTATTCTTGCACTATTTCATCGAGAAAGTCAAACGGCGAAAAATAATTCAGAGTATTTAGTGCGACTGCGAATAAAATATTTTACCTACAAAAATACACTTTTCGCACAGCGATAAAATCACGAATTTTTTTCTTCTCGTTCTACAAATAAAAAAATGAGGGAAAAAAATGGGGCTTCGGTGATTGGAAAATCTAATTTATGCTGTTTTATTGAGGAAGTCAGACGGCGGATCTTAGTCGACGCAGCGGATGAAACCGAACGAGGAAACAAAACGCGAGGCTCCACCTTTACGAACTTTTTCGTCGTTATCGAGTTGGACACAATTTTTATGGAATATTCGACAAATTCTCATTCGCCGCACGTATCGAACTCGCCTGCTGCTCGTCCTTCTCCTCCTTCTTATCGACGCAGGAGCCGGCACATTCAATTCACGTAGAGAGGAGCGCGGCGGAGAGCATTGTCGCGTGCCCTCTAACGTCATTGAGAATCGAGCCGCGCGGGAGGAGCGGATTTGCATCCCAAGGAATTCCAAAGTGCGGATCTTCGAGTGGCGACACGTTTGCGAGTGGCGACCCCGGCTTTCATAAGTGTCGTGAATCTCGTTCGTCACTTCGGCCCAGAATCGTGACTCACGAGTCACGAGCCGCAAAAAATTGCACTCAACATTATTGACGTATTAATAAATTACGCCGAGTTGAAATAAATTATATTTCTTAAAATAAATTAAAAAAATAATTTGGAATTTTTTAACTCTCGTGAAAATTGTAGAAAAAAATATTTTCGAATTTTTTAAGTCTCGCGAAAATATCACAGATGGAATGAAACCTTGGAAAAATATTTTTTTCGAACAAATATTCACCGAGAAAATTATTGCGCAGTTCTCGCGACCTGACAGGATGTGGCTGAGAGTCAACAGACAGGAAAAGTGTGACGGGCGCGTCAATAAAAATCGCTTAGCGGGAGAGAAAAAAAAACAGACCCAGGAATTATTTGACTGACAAGCAATGCGCGTGGGTTAATGGTGTAAACAGTTTTTTTTTTTTTTTTTTTTTCACCATCGCCGCGTACGAGAGACCGCGGAGACAGTTGGGCGAGGAGGTTCACGTAGCGTTGGGCAAGTCATCGTTGCCAATTGTGCTCGAGCGATCGGCGGCGGAGACCGATCGACTGTGTACACTGGTTTAGCGCGCGGCTCTCGTCGACGGTTTCGCCTCTTCGTGTCTGTGACTGCGTACAACACGATTTCGAAATATTCGCTCTGATGTGCGCCTCATCCTTCGATTAGTTATGCGTTATTGCATTACGCTCGAATGAATTTTCTGTCATAAGGAAATTGTATTTAAAAAAAACTGATTCTATTCAATTTCTCGCAAATGACAGAAAATTGACTTACAAAAATATTAAAATTAGTAAGATTTTTCTGAAGCTCAAAAAAATGTCATAAAAAATCAATTTATAGTTCCTATATTTCGATTCGATATTAATATTTTTTTTATATTTTTTTCCTAGCGAACTCGTCAATAATTTTATCAAGGAGCTCAAAAATAATAATAATAATAATAATCAAAATCTAATAAAAAGTATTCCTGAGGAAAAAGAAAACTCGTGTCCGGTGCCTGAGGAGCTGGAGGAGGGGGAGGGGGTTGGTAGACTGGCTATTTAGTCCGACTTTGCACGTACATCGACGGATTGCGCGTAATCACCGCTTTTTCTTTTACCTCAAACCAAGCGATGGACGAGGTCCGTCTCCGTTCGAGGTCCGAGTTACGTGTTTCAGTGTCTTTGGTCACGTAATTATCGTCTCCCCGTGAATTTCACGAGTGTCGACTGGAGCCAGCAAATTTTTCGTTAGGTGCGATAATGAAAAAAAAAAGAAAAAAAAAATCGTGACACTTGGGAGGAATTCGTGGCGACTATGGCCGATAGCTCGAAAGTCAGGTGCGCGATAGTCGAGAGAAGAGCGCGCAAAGTGCGCAACGCCGCGCATACCAGACGCGCAAGACAATGCTCGTTGTTCGCACGTAGTGAAAGTTTGATCGTGAACTTCACGCGCGGCGCTCGGCTGTCGTGGAATTCTTTCAATGGAATCGAATAGAATCGTCAGAACAATAACGTCGCGATCACTGTTTTTATTTTCAATCCGAGATTGAATTATCCGCATAGAATTAATCGGGGCAATAAAAAAAATCAATTTTTTTATAGCAACGATTTATCAATTAAATCAATTAAAAAATAAATTATCGCGAATTGAGCAAGATCACTGTTTTTTTTTCAACGAGAAATTTAATTATCCGCATAAAATTAATCCGGGCAATAAAAACCCAGATTTTTTAAATGAAAAGGATTGATTTAAATTGGCGACGTTGAATCAATTAAAAAAATAAATAGAAAATTGAGAAAGAGTGGCGAACATATGAAATAAGTGTAATGCAATCATCAAAGTTTTGCATAGCAAATCCAGCTGCGTTTGACTGATCGACGCGCTCAGCGCCGCGTTATTCAATCATCCGTCGGATGACCCCTTGAAACGTTTTTCCATCGTGCACGCGCGCTCGCCGAGTGGCATTTCAGTAATAGCGCTCCGCGCTGCGTATCTCTATCGTATCCTCCGCGCGCGCAAGTCGTGTGACTTTCTCCGCAATTATCATCCGCTATCGGCCGCGCGACTCTCGCTGCACTTTGCCGAATGAGGCAACTTCTCCGCTTCGCCGCCGATTCTGGCAAACATTTTCCGCGACAAAATGTGTGGAAGTCAATAAAACGTATTATTATTATTAATAAATGTATAATTAATTTAGTGGGTGAATTGTACCAATTTTTAATTCTGCTATTTTTGTCTGCTATTTTTTTACTGGATATTGTCAAAAAATAATTTTCCAATGCAATTATATTATTTTAATTTTGTTTATTTTATTTAAAGATCCCGTTAAAAGAAATGTGAAAGTGCGGACGCGAATCAGAGTCCGGAAAAATGATCATCGAGCCAATTTCCCGCCGCTCGATGGAAATTATGCGTTTGCCCTCCGTAATAGCGATATAAACGGCAAAGAGGTAAAAAAAATAGGTAATTGATCACCGAGGTAAATAATTGCGGCGCGCGCAGCTTCCGAGCAGCGCACACGTTCAACGAACCCACGGGGATTGAGTCATATGCGTTGAAATATCTCCTCCGCTCCTTGAAATCTCGCAGAGCCGAAACTGGAGCAAGTTTTTCCGATCGCCGATCGCGATCCAGAGCACGTCACTCAGGGTTGCGGTTATCGAAAGTAAAAGAAAACAAAAAAGGAGAGTAGAAAAAAAAACGTGCCACGTGGTGCAAACACACTTTATATCGCTTTGGCACTTTTCACGGCAAATCGATTCGACGAATATTTTCCTATCGTCACGAAAACGCAGATTTTATTGAATAATTTTTTTTTGGTCTCATCAGTCTCCAATAATCGTCGCGTTTGGCAAAATCGCAAAATTTAATGATAATAAAAAAAAATAATAATAATATGTTAAATAAATGTACGTGGAATCACATCGCCAGTTTTATTGGGTGGTAATTTTTTTTTTTTGTTTTTCGTTCTCGTCAGTCTCAAATAATCGTCGCGTTTTGTTGAGCGTTTTGGCAAAATCTTAATTTAATCATAATAAAAATAATAATAATATGATAAATTAATTTACGTGCAGTTACATAGTCAGTTTTCCGCGTTGCGAGTCTCGCGGTCTCTGCTCACGAGCTGAAGTCAGCATCTCGTCTATCTCTTTCTCTCTCTCCTTCTCTCTCCCCCTCATTAGGGTAAAAGCCTGAACACTTCGTGGCTCACTCATTACGAGAGCAACACGGAAGACTCGCGCGCGGGCGCAGCCACGCGCGTTACGCAAACTTCGCGAACCACGATGACGAACGATACAAGGAGCACCGGAAGAAATGCATATTCATTTTCATTTTTATTTATACTATTTTGTATTAAATGAAAATCGACGATACTCGTTTGATTACAACAGTCTATATAATTTAGACGCAGTGGTTGCAATAATACTGCAATAATTTCACTTACATGCAACAGAAAATTTTACTGTTTTTTTTTGTCATGAAAGAAAAACAAGGTCACTCGGAAGTTACGAGGAAAATTAGTGTAGCAGTCTTATCGCGAATTTTTTTTTTTATGACTCACCGAAGCAATTGCAGAAAGTACCATTTGCGCAATGGTAAACATTCGTTTGCTAGGACAAAGTCGCGCAACGTCCATTTCGATAATCGGTGGTCGCGGAAATTTCGTAGCCAAGTGGGCAACAAAAAAACTTGCGGCATAAACGTCGAGTGACATTGTTATCGTCGGTGCAATTAGATTAGCCAGCGAAATACGCAGAGTCGGGTTGCATTTCCTTCGTTTTATGGCAGCTCAAATCGTCCCCAATAGTCACTACGATTTATCCACAAATTTCACAATCAGCATAAAATAATAATTTTCGGTCTTCAAAACATAAAAAATCAGTGACTCGAAAAATTAAAACCCTGCATAAAAATCAAATGCGTTTAAAAAAATAATTGGCCCATAGTTGCACCCTCAATAATTTCAGTAATTCCGCTTCGAGGCTAAAATAAGAGCAGCGCAATCGCTCAATCATCGCGAGACGTGAATCGAGCGGCTCGCGAGTCGGTCGATCGTCGCAAACATAAAAAAACGACGTAAAAAAAAATTCCTGGCCGAGTCTGTGGGATGAATCACCTGTCGAGCGAAGCAGACGGCGAGTCTGAGGATATTTTCTGGTGCCTCGCGGTCGTAACGGTAGACTCACTGAGAAGACGAGAACGAAGCGTCGCCGGATTTGGGACAAGTTTGGATTCTACAGACGCGAAGCGTGTACCGTTTTCTCTCCTTCGTCTTCTCGTCTTCAACGCTGAACGACTCGACAATAATAATAATAATGATCTACGCGGGCCTTTTTAACACCCGGAAAAAAAGCCTCTTGAAAGGACAAACGGACGAACGGGACTGACGCTTCATACTCAGTCACAATAATAATAGCGATAATAATAATTACTATTATTATTATCTGCGAAGCGGAATTTTTGACACGCGGAGAAAAAGGCGCTTGAAAGGACAAAGAGACGAACGGGATCGACGCTTCAGACTCAATAACAGTAATAATAATCATAATAGTAATAATGATAAGAATCCTCGTTTAGTGTGAAAGGACAAACGGACAGACAATTTACCCATAATTCATTTTTAATAAAATTCATTAATTAATTAATAAAAAAAAGTCACGTGGCACTGACCTTGAATATTTTACTTGTAATTATAATTAGCAGGGCGCGACTCGCGAGTGATAATAAATTCGATTGTACATCACCGGACGCGCGGGAATATAAAGTTGAATATATTGACGGAGCGAGAGAGGCGCCCGCGACCCCCGCGACGAGAGAATTCCGCAAAAGGAGAGACGACAATGATAAGCGAGTCGCGTGACGCGCGTTTCGCGAAGGTAAAGGCTTCCCAGAGGCGGAAGCGCCGGGAAGATGAATCGAGCGGCGCTCCACCGACTACTGGGATTGAATATATTCGAGATATCGATCCGCATACGAGCGACCAAACGGCAAACGCCGATCGCGCGCGCGATTTATGGCAAACAGGCATAACGAGACGAATGACAATTCGTAGGGAAAAACCCTACGCGTCATTCATCGCTCAGATGATTCGCGAGACGGACGCAAGAATTTTTCACACATGAAAAAAATAGCGAGAATTTTTACACATGGAAAAAAAAATTCCTGCATTGAAATTTTTTGTCGACAAGTGAGAAATTATTAAATGTTTATTTTCCCACAGATTTATCGCTCGAGCCTCTGATTGATTATATTTCATAAATATCGACGATCGTTTCGCGCCTCGAATCGTCGATTTAATTTAATCACCTATGTTTGTATTAATGCGATTTAATTTACACATCAGCGGCCGTTGGTTAGTGGTCGTTGGTTGCTCGCGGACGGACGTTTGCAATCGTTGATGTTCCCCGGGTTCGACAGATCGAGACGCGACAGTGAAAATCACTTATCGCGGGCTTTGCAAATTTTTCCACCGCGTTCAAACGACGACGGACAACCGGATGCGCGTGGTCGTTGAACGAAAGAGAGACGGTGCGCAAGTTCAATTGCATCGATGATAAGCGATACTTTTCAATGTTAATTCGCGTCGCGACATTTTTTTTATTTCGATTCATATAATAATAGTATAGTAATAGCTTATCACTATTGTTGGATCATTCGCTTGACCCTGAAGCTAAACGATTCGTCATTGATAATGATTCCGATCGGCATTGCTATCAACCTGATTAATAATAATCATCATAATAATTCTGATGACTATCAAATTATTTTTTTCATAGTTACCACAAAATAACCGTAAAATTAGTTACAAAAAAAGTAGAAAACGCCTCAAGGATCGATGCAGTTAATAATAATCATCATAATAATTATAATAACAATGATATATATGTTTTTTGTCCTAGCAATTATTTTTTTATTCATTTTTTTTTCTCTTGTCATAGTTACCACAAAATAACTGTAAAATTAGTGTGAAAAAAAGTAGGAAACGTCGCAGCGATCGTTCTCGCTGTATATTCATCGAGCGTGAACCGTCGTCGCGCGGCTCTCCGATTTCTCTGCCGACCAAAGCGACGCGACCGAAAGAAGAATGAACGCGAATAGCCGCGTCGATTCGGTTGTACCATTGGCCGCATCTCGAAAAGCCGAGACGCTTGATAAATAATGCAACTGAGTGTGTCGACCGCGCGCGCGCGCGCGCGCAAAGCGTACCTGCCGAGAGTCGCGCTTAGTAGCCGAGTTGAGCAACGCGACGCCCGGCGAATCGTGAGCCACCTGAGCGACGCGAACGCGGCGGGGAAATATCACGGGCTAATGCGCAACGTGTACAAACGGCTCCCAATCGTTAGACACAACGACACTTAGACGATCGGTAAGAAAAAAAAAAAATTGCATCGTCGACCGCAGAAACGTTCCGCGAACGTTCGTCACCTGCGAATTTCCGCGGAAATCGCAGGTGACTGGTCTTCATTTTTTTCGCGAGGCGATACGATCGACAGATTCCGAAGACAATCGACTGCGAACCAGCGACTTGAGAACAAATCCTGACGATTATTACGAAAATATTTACGAAAATTATTACGAAAATAACAAAAATAAAAAAAAATTGTTCTAGCGATTCTCAAAAGTTATTATGACGACAAATCGTTATAATAACATTTTATAACCAGTACGATCTTTAAGATTCATTAGAATAATTCTTTTTTATTTATTTTTTATATTTTCGTTGCATTCCAACGATGCAAACTTCGACATCATAATAGAAACTCGTCGGCAGCACAAAACTTAAAGTTATTCAAATGATGACAATTGGGTATTTAATGTCCGGATAAAAGATGTCTTAAAATTATCGCGTGTCCGAAAATTAACTTTTGGACGTCAGATAAGAATCTTACAGTATCATTCGGACGGACACTGGACACTCGATTGTCATTATATTTGGATAACTAAAAATCTTGTGCTACCTGAAACGTTCCGACGAGTTTATCCAATCGTTCGGCATTTCCGGAATACAAAGACACTCGAAACACTCGAAACTTACCTCCGCACCCGCGGACTCGTTCCACTCGTCGCTCGAACGAATCGGAAAATAAAAAACAGGCACACAACTGCGCAGCCGGCGAAATTAGCGTAAAGTAGTTTCACCAACCTTATTCGTAGGCCCGCCGCGAAACTTCACAGCCGCAGCTTTTCCACACACCACCGACGACAACGACGACGACGACGTGTGCGACTCGCGCCAGGCGACACCGACGACAAAACCGAACCGACCGAGCGTTGCTGCTCGCGAATCCCGAATCACTTTCTCCCTGCGCTGCTCGCCGAACGATCGAACCGCGCGGAAAACAAAGAGAAAAACAAATAAACCTTCGTCGTCGTCGTCGTCGTCGAAGAAGCTACGGTCGCTTCCTCCCCCTGAGCGGCGCGGCTTCCTATTGGTCGCTACTGCTCGCGCGCGCTGATTGGTCGCGCGGCTTTCCCGGAATTCCCCCGACTTCCTCCTCGTGCCGCCGTCGCCGCTAGGCGCCCGAATAATTCGCGAGGACCTCGAACTTGTTACGGTTCGAGCGGAAACTCGACCGATCGACGGTGGCGCTGCGTTGATCGGAGCGGTCGTTTTTTGTACTAGTTTCGCGTTTCGTTCGTCTTCTCGACGCTCGTTTTGTGCAAACAAATCGGATTTAACGAAAAATATTGCGAAAATGAGGGAGGAAGATTCTTCAGTTTCGGTGCACGTCCGTTCGACGCATGCGCGATGACGATCGAGTCTCGCAGTGATTTTGGGTACTAGTTTCGCGTTTTCTCGTCTTCTCAACGCTTGTTTTGTGCAAACGACTCGGGTTTAACGAAAAATATTGCGAAAATGAGAAAGAAAGATTTTTCAGTTTCGTTGCACTTCCGTTCGACGCATGCGCGATGACAACCGAGTCTCGCAGTGATTTTGGGTACTAGTTTCGCGTTTCTCTCGTCTTCGACGCTCGTCTCGCGCGAACGACTCGGATTTAACGAAAAATACTGAGGAACCAGGAATAATGATGTTCACCTTCGTTCGTCTTGTTGCACTCGCGTTCGGTCTGTGTGTAACCCGATTTGTTCGACGGGACTGCTCTCGGCCCGCGCGATGTTTTACACACGAATGCGCGGCGGCGGCTCGCGCGCTCGGCTTAAAGCGGAGTCCGCGCTTCGCGCGTTGCGGTGGTGGGGAAAATTCTCTGCACTTACGGTGTACGCTGCTTCGTATGTGCTCAATGTGTATGTTTTTCGATGTGTATGTTTTTTCGATGTGATACACGCGCCGGGCACGTAATCTCGAACGCAACGTGAACATCGAATTTCTGTTCGTCTCCGAGTGTTTAGCTCTTCTGGCTGCTCCATTGTCACGATTCTTTGGGTTATCGCCTCGCGCGGACGAAATTGGCATTTCTCGATCGTGGCTATCGGGAATTTTCGGGAGATCGGCGAAGGCACGTGGCTGTTTTTGTTCGATCGTGGAGATTTGTGGCGGAGTCGACGGGGATGATGCTTGGAGAGAGAGAGAAACATATAGAGATAGTTTTGATTGGCGGTTGGAAGACGAATTAGGATTGAGAAGGAATAGACGACTTTTCTCGCTGCGGAAAGCCGAGGAACGAAATATCCGCGCATGCGCATTCCGCGCGGTATGCACTCTGCGTTGTTTACGTCGACGCAACAGGTGCGACTAAAACCGGAAGCGGAGTGGATTGAAGGAAGTGAGAATTACTGAGTGAGACTGGCGCCACTGCAATTTTTCCGAATGATAGATTATAATGGAAGGAATATTTTCTTTTTCACTATCGCGCTGCCGCTTTTTATAAGTAGAAGCAGGAAAATAAGTGGATGCGAAAAGGTAGGCATTATCGATAACAAAAGCTAGAAAAATTTTCAGTTTTGCAGTGTGAACACGAAGTGTCCCAAGAAAATGAGATATCCCAACAGTGAGTGAATTATTGCATCGGTTTTCCTCGTTCTTCGAGCGGCGAATGCGTCTAAGACCGGCGAAACGGGCGACGGCGATGGTCCAGAGGGCGACCAGTGATTTACTTCTATTAGCACTCGGCTCTCAAATCTTCTTGACCTCGAACGATCGGCTGGAATTCGATCTCGGGGCGCCGGCGTGACGCATTTTCCCGGTGGAAAAATATTCCATACGCTGCATCTGCTCCCAGTTGCATAAAATATATGCATCAACGCACGCATATTAATTCCTTTTTTTCTCAATGATTTTCACATTTTTAATGCTCATTTTTTCCAGGAAGTCACGACTGGAGCAATTTCATTATCATTATTATTATTAATAATACATAGTCACTGATTAAATGAGCAATATCTCGACATGGAAGGCACCGAAGGACTTCCAACCCGAATACTGATTGCAGATGTTGAAGTTTGCATCGTTGGAATGCAACGAAAATAAAAAATAAAATAAAAAAATTATTCTAATGAGCCATAAAGATTGCACTGATTAGAAAATGTTATTATAACGATCAATCGTCTTAACAATTTTTTAGAATTGTTAGAATAATTTTTTATTTTAATTTTCGTTGCATACCAACTTAAAAATAAATTAAAGGAGTGACAGAAATTCGCATTCGAAAAATTTCACAGCTCTTCCTGTCCGAGTCTTTCAGCCTCAGAGGCAGAGCAGAGATAGAGACGCGACGCGAAAAGCACACAGCCCGGGGCAACGTTTGGAGCTCCATTCTCCGGCGTCACCGAAAAACACGGCTTGTACCTCGAATGAGCAGCCGGACGTTGGTTTTACCGCGAGCTCTTTGCGCGTGCAAACGTAAAGCCGTAAGCGACGACGTAATTAAACAATTTGCCCGGTGAGAGCTTCTCCGTCGACTTGCGTCACTCGTCAAACCAACAACGACGGTCGCCGACTTCGCTCGTCTCATCCGAATATTCAAGAATTTTCGTCCAGTTCCTCATTCTCCATTCTCGCGACGAAGATGGAACATCACAGAGCAACAAGTCGATAAATCTCTCCATGTTCAATGCATATCATTTATTATTCCGCTCGTTATACGCTCCGCCAGCGTTTTACAATAGTCAACAATAGTCGTATTCGTTACACTGTCAGAAGACTGGAAATTTGAATCCATAAACGCGTCAATTTAATTTAATGATTGTGATATGAAATTAGTGTACCTTTGCAATGAAACTGGAATAAAAAAAAAAAAAAAAAAACTTTTACAGTTAAATTTGAGCAAATTATAAAAATTACTGTACCAAAAATAAATTGGACTTGTATAGTAAAATTTAGTTTATGAATAAAAACTTCCAGAACTAAATTTCAAGTAATTTTTTTTTTCAGTGTACGTTGTAGGAAATAATGCGGCTACATTTGTAATTTTTCGTACTCCCTACGAGAAGACATTATTATTCGATGAAGAATCGAAAATCGCGAGTAACACGACGCAGGGGGGGAGGGGGATGGGTCTCCGGGTGACGACGGTTGTGTACACCGACGGAACAAACAGAGAGTCTCGCGTTTCGAGGAGCCTGAGCCTCACTCGCTCGTTCGACGTTCGGTCGTTGTTTGATTTTCCATTTTTTTACCCCTCCTCTTTTTTTTTGCTCGGGCATCCGAACGTTGAATCAGCGCGGAGCGAAGGGCGACGATTGAACAAACTCGCGAATCCCGCCGAGAAGAGGAGATTCCCGGAGACCTCGTTCGCTTCGTCGGGCAAACAAACGCTTCGCCTATATCCTCCGTGAACTCTGACACGAGCCTCGAGTCGCTTGACAATTTTTTTTTTTTCACGTCGCCTCTTACACAATTATGTAGTAATATTTGCCGGGTTCTATTATTATTATTGTACTACATCGGCTCTTTCCTTTGTATTTTAATTTTATTTTTTTTTTTCGCCACGAGGCAAAGTTTTCGCGGTTTCGCGGCGCTTGTCGAGTGAAAAAATGTCTTACCTACGTTAATCATAGATATATATCGCGTGTCGGACCGAGCCGCAGGGTCTAATTCCTAACTCGAGATGCGATGCTTACTTTTTCTGTGCGAATGAATAGCAATTATTAACGAAGACAGGTTTTTAACGTCCCACGATTTTCGTCGCCTCGTAATTCTTTTCCTCAAAGGTCCGCGGCCGCACGTTTTGTCGAGTGACAGACGTGACTCGATGTTCCGCGTCGCGCGATCGATGACAAAGAGGCGAGGAGAATTCGACGAGAAGTCGGCGCGAATTCAATATCTCGTTCGTTTTTTTTTTTTTTGTAGTTCTTTCGTTACACAGCCAACACGAAACGCGAAGGCACAATCGGCACGTCGCGATAAACAGTCCGAAACAGTCGATACGAATTCTTCCCGCGTCTTCTCTTCGCATTGTTGTCGTTCGGTCTTCGACGCCGTCGACGAATCTTAGCGAAGTCCTTGGAATAGTATTTACATCGGGATCGACGATCGTTTTAGGCGCTGAATGGAAGGACAACCGAATGGGTTGAACCCTTTACCCGGGAACGTGGTGCGGACTCAGCGGCAGCATGAAATCTCGTCGCGGTATCGCCTTCGTCGTTACCTCTCGGCTCGCCGAGCACGACGATTCCAAAGGATGCGCGTACGCCGAGTTCCAGTCGCGATTGAACACGTCTTCCAATTGTTTTCTTATACTACCGGAATTTTTGTGGCCCACGTCCTCGAACACCATTCCGATACCTGAAACCAAACCGCGAATTTTCAGCTCTCGA
Organism: Itoplectis maculator; assembly: GCA_964034905.1. NCBI lineage: Eukaryota > Metazoa > Arthropoda > Insecta > Hymenoptera > Ichneumonidae > Itoplectis > Itoplectis maculator. Next base: position 483,189 of record OZ035862.1, read on the forward strand.
TTCTTTTGTCACAATGTTTCTTTGTCTTGGCGAAAACTCACCCGCGGTATCGATGAAATAATCCCCGGACCAGTTGCTCGTGCCGATGTAACCCGCAACGTCGGTGACCATGTACTTGTTGTGATTAACCCTGGCGAAAGGGATCTTGTCGAAATCGGGATTCGTCGGGACTACGAAGCGTTTCTGAAATTGTGCACAAATGTATTATATTCTTTTAGTAATACTACGAACAATGACGCGCGCGGTCGGAGATTAGCGTTCGTAGGGAAGAACCTTGCGATTTTCGGCGACAAAATTTTTTTTATTCGATTTATCGAAGTTTTAAAACCCTATCCGATGGGAAATTTCCCGCTGATTCCAAAAATGATCGGTTTTTGCCCGAAAAATAAAAATTTCGAAGAGAAAAACGTGAAAAATGTTCTTCACTTTTGTCGAATTTTAACGCTTCACTAGAATCGATGTAATTTTTATTTGGATGAGTGGAATCCAGATTTCTTCTTCCATTCGAAAGATAACTCTTCAAGGAAGAGAATGCTGCCAGGCAGAACGCGATATCTCGATTCTTGAATTTTTTGCAGATTTTTAAAGTTGACCCTCATGAATCGAAATTTTTTGCAAGGGGTACCCCTTGCCGGTTTTTTGGGCGAAAAAAAAAATTTTCGATTCAACGAAGTTTCAAAACCCTATCCGATGGGAAATTTCCCGCTGATTCCAAAAATGATCGGTTTTTGCCCGAAAAATAAAAAATTTTAGGAGAAAAACTCGAAAAACGATTTTTCACTTTTTCCCAATTTTGGCACTTCACTAAAATCGCTGTAATTTTTCTTTGGATCTATATAATCGGGATTTTCTTTTTGCATTCGAAAGAAGACTCTTCAACGAAGAGAATGCCGCCAGGCGGGATGCGATATCTCGATTTTTCGATTTTTTGCAGATTTTTAAAGTTGACCCTCAAAAATCGCAAATTTTTAGAACCCTTGACGTTTTGGCGAAAAAAATCGAAAAAAAAAATTTTCGATTTAACGAAGTTTTAAAACCCTATCCGATGGGAAATTTCCCGCTGATTCCAAAAATCACGGTTATATGCCCGAAAAATCGAAAATTCGAGGAGAAAAACGCGAAAAACGATTTTTTTTTTCACATAAACATAGCTGACAATCCCCAACTTTTTAAAAGAGTATTCACGATCAATTATTTTTTTAATTTGAAGAATTATTGATATTTACCACTTGAATATTGACGTTCTTGTAGCTGTTCGTCAGATCCGCGAGAGATCGGAGAAAATAATCCTCCGACGTTCTCGAGTGTTTCCAATAGGAAATCAAGAGTTTGACGGTGATTTTTCGATCGATCGCCGCCGACCTGAGGGCGTTGTCGATGTCGGGCCAGTACTTGACCTTCGCCGAGTAGATCGTCAGCGGAAAGTAGTCCATCACCGATATGTAGATGAAGTGCTCCGCCTTCTCAATGCAGTGGAGAATCGCGTCGAGGTCGTTGGTTCTGCCCCGCGGCGAAAGCTGAGGCGGTGAGCTCTGCATTAAAAAAAAATTGCCAGTCAGTTTCCTGAGATATAAAAACGAAACCGAGGAAAATAAATTCGTACCGCGATGAAGCTTCGGTATTTGTTATTGTCGAGGGTGAAGTTCATCGGATTGTCGACGTTGATCTTAGTGCCGAGCGCGTCGGGCCACGACGGTGGAATTCTTCCCTCAGCGCCGAGTTGCCAGTAGACGTCGAATATCTTGGCGAGATCCTCGGCCAAACAGGAACAATTCATGGCGATCAAGCCGAGCTCCTTGACCTGCGTCAACGATCGCCAGTCCATGTTCGCCGAGCCAACGTAGACGTGAGTCCTGTCGATGAGCCAGAGCTTCGTGTGGAGAACGCCGCCGCCGAGAAGACCGGCGAAATTTAAGCTTCGAACCTGGGCCACAAAAAAAATAAATCAATGCCTCTCCTCTTCTGGGAAAATAATTGATAGAGTTAATGTACCGTTTGTGGCGATTATAGCCGTTTTGAATATTTTATTCCGCGAATTATTTTTCTCCTACAATCGCATGTTGATTTTTTACCAAATTCACATAAATTCACGAAATGATCTACTCGACGTTTTTTACGCGATTAAATGTTTAGCTTTATCGCTTCGAATGGCCACAATTGCCCCGAATAATTTACCTGAGCTTTCGCTTTCTTCGCCAAATATTCCGTGTCGATGTTGGGACTCAGCTGGGAGGGAATATTTTGCGCTATGGATATCGCAATGTTTCTGTCTCGTCCGGCCTCGAGCAGAGCGTGGAAGACGTCTTCGCCCTGAGAAAGAAAAATAGAAGTGTAAAAAAAAACAATAAAAAAATAACGCGTCAATGGCGAGAAAAATGATCGATACCTCCTTCGCGCTGTCGTCGGGATACACGTCCTGTCGGGTCATGGTCCAATAGAGCGAGGCTATCTCTATAGACGTCTCCGCGGACTCTATGAGTTCCATCCACGCGTGATACGTGGATCCGTGGACGACCGATTTGTTGCCGTAGCGCAGGCCAATCGGTATCGACTCCACGAGCGATAGTCGGCAGCTATCCATGCACGTGAGATCGGACTCGTTGCCGAAGAGACTCGAGTTCGTCGCGTGCTTCTCCGCCGCGTGATCCAGCAGCGGCAGCAGCACCACCAGGACTATCAGGATCAGGATTATGGTGATCGGTATGCAGCTAGGTCTGCACCAGTTCTGTGCCCCCCATCTGAAAAAAAGAAAAATACTATTATTGAGGGTTTAACTTAAGAGTGAAATACCGACTGCGGTAATAAAAACTGTAATGTACAATTTTTATACATATTTGCATTTACAGTTAAACGAAAAAATTCATTTATCTCCAGCGCAGCAAATGAAAAAAAAAATATATACAGATCGATTACTCCCAGATTTTTTTTTAAATAAAAATTCTGACAAATTCATTCACGAGATTCACATTGGCGTCTGTATTACAATTTTCACTTCGATTCGTTCATAATTCGCGAAAAAAGTATATCCGAACACTTTTGAGCAGTGCGTCGGTATTTCACATCGCCTTAAAAATTCGGTAAAAAATTGATAAATCGAGATACCGCGTTCCACCTTGCGGCATTCTCTTCGTTATTAAATTTTCTCTCGAACGAAGGAAGAAATCCAGATTCGAATCATCCAAAAAAAAAATGAGATTTTAGCGGTTACAAAATTTCGAAAAAAGGTGCCTCGATTAAAAAATGTCACTGGTTCTTTTTGCAGCTGCGCAGTCGACGTACTTTGAGTGAGTGAGGGGATCGTCTATGTCGCTCCTCAGCATGAACCCGGATTGGTCCCACAGTTCCAGGTCGTCGTCGCCGCCGGCGGTTGAACTGACGTCGAGTCGCGCATTTTCGGAGACGGTCTGCAATGCATCCTACGAATAACAACCGATCCATCAAGACTATTAACATGCAAATTACGAGAAACAGATTGCGACTGACAGTCGTTATCCTCGATTAATTAAAAAAATATATAATTCACTAATTAAGCAGTGAAATGATTGGGCAACCAAATTGACTTCCGACAATCTTGCGGCTATTTGCAAGATTGTACCGACTCAATAATGAGTAATTCAAAGTATATAAATGAAGTCATTATTATGACTGACAGTATCAGTTCAACATTCTCGTGTGTCAGGAGAAACGCTAAACAGTTTCAGGCGCACCGATCGAGCCCCCCACATGGATAGTAAGACGATCCACAGTATTGAATTACATAAGTTACGACGAGTGTACACAAAATTCGGACATTCGTGGCGCCCTCTATGGGCCATCGGCGTTACCATAGCGACGCTTCACGCTGTCTCCTTTTCACAGCTGACGTCCCCAAAAATTTGTGGATCATTGTCATATTTATATGTTCGTCATTGTTATACATATTGTCTATATTTTCTATATTTATCCAAACAATCGTGACGTTTTTTTGTGACTAAAAAACAAATGGAATAAAAAAAAAATGACAACTCCGGTTATCAGTTGCCAAAAATACCTTATCTCGCGAGCCACGTTTCGTTTCCCCTTTCGACGGATCAACATCGCCCAATTTGGTCTTTCCTGGCGTCGAAAAGCCAGAGACGACCATTTCAATGATTTTTTAAAACTCGTCGCACAGGATTTTGACGACGATACTAATACATTTATTTTCCAGTGAATAAAATGATCTTAAACTGGGGGCAGACTCTCGCGGACTAAAACAAAATTAAACTCTCAGGACTGAATAACCGAGGACTGCGAGCGTCGTCGACTCGACGACGATGGCCTATCGGACGCATCTGTGGCGTCAGCGCGAAACGAGTGCAACGCTAAGCGGTTTTCTCTTGTGCAGTCGTCTTCTAGTGATATTCCTGGCCCGGCGTTGTTCTCGTCTCGAACGCTTGTGCATCTTTTTTTGGTACAACTCCAGCGGCATCTGGGACGAAAATTCATTTGCATATTTGTCCTGTCATTAATAGGTGACTGGATTGCTGCGAAGAGGGCAACGATTGTCGAGGGAACTGACGTTACCCATCGATGCCAGATCGAAGCATGACCGTACGATTTTGGGGCGACTGAGGGTCCCCAAAATTCGAGTGAAATAGCTATAAAAAATATACATAGATACGATACACGAAATAATAATTTTTGATCAATGTCATAAATCGTGGGTTCTTTAAAATTGGGTTTCTTTGGAGGAAAGTGAAGGAATATATCAGATCTCGACGATACGTGAAACCGGTGATTGGTACGAGACTGCATCGATCGTCGCGACGATGCCAACCGATTTTTTTTTTTTCGACATGATGGAATCCCTAGATTTCCACTATAGGGCTCTGTCCATATCGCTTTTGCATTCGAACGTTCTGTTCTAACGTTTTGCCTGATGTAAAAAAAAAAAAAAAAAAAAAAAATCTCCAATCGGGAGACAAAGATCCGAAACAGAGGCAATCGCGCGAGTAACGCGATTGCGGCTTGTAACGTTCGACGAAGCGCGAGAAGCGGATAAGTCGCGCGCTTCATTACCGACGCCTCGCTTCGCTCGTCCGCGAACAGTCGCCGCCTACCGTCCAATTTTTTTACTATGCGACTCTGTAAATGCAAAGCATCGGCAACGTCGCCGCCTTGGCGTGAAAAAATTTCGCGAAAGATTTTTCGCAGGTCTCACGCCAATCGGATTTAATAAATTAATCGAACATATGCGACGATCGTCGCTCGAGCGATCATTCGTATCGCGATTTATTATTGAGAGAACTTTTTTTTTATGAGCGCTGTTACTAACGCTTCATGAAATATAAAATCGTCGAAAAGACGCGGAGGGGGGGGGGGGGTGTTGCTGCCCCCTCAGTAGATATAAAGAGGGAGGGAGATAGCGAAAGAGAGAGAAATGGAGAACGAGGCGCGACACATTTATCGGCTCGTTGAGTTGTGAATAATTTATTTTTCCCCGATGTAATGTCAGCGAGGCATGTGATCGCCGCTCGAATCTTCGACGTTTCGTCCCCCGTATCTATCCCTCGGACTCTCGAAGCACGTAACACTAATCATTACTAAATTGCGCAGTTGTGTCGCGAAAATAAAAAAAAGCATGCCAATGAACGAGAGAGCGAGGGAATTGTTTGTCGACACACATTGATAAAAAAAAATTCGTATCTCGACTACAGCGGTTGGATTTTTGTCAGGAGTTCCTATGGCTCGAGCACACGTTTTGCGAGTTTCAGAACAATTTTATGCGAACAATGCATTTCCTCATTTCAGTAATTCCGATAAATTCAATACCAATTGTTCAAAAAAAATTCGAGTAAAATTTGTCTGTTAATCAGATGAATCATACAACCAAATCTAATAAAAAAAATTGAATACATAATTTAAAAAATTAATTTATGCCACAACGAAAAAGGAAATGACGATGCAAAGCCCAGCATTTTTTATTCCCCCAAAGCGACGTTTCTCATTTTCAAGAAATTTCTTCCCTGACTCGCGGGCTAAGTGAAAAAAGAACGGAGGGTAAAAAAAAATGACTCCGAGGGGGTAAAGCAATTCCGGCGAGTCCACTCCCATTTCCGGAGTGGGAACAACCGGCGTTCGCCGAAGAAATCGCCGGTTCGCCACACTCGACTGTGTTCCAATCAACTAAATCGATCTAAAACTCCGTTGTTTCCTCTCCCTCTCTCTCCCTCTCTCCCCGCATTGCACGTGCTACGGTTCTAACGACACAACAGGATGGACGAAGTATATAGAAGCAGCGGTACCACCGACATAAGGTCCGCTCGGTCAGCCAGAGTCGATGATACCGACTGAGTAGTGAGGCGCACGATGAACGACTATACACGTGAGGGGAGTGGGTGAGTCTCGTCCAATGAGGCGAGAGACATCGTCGTATCGCAGACTGAAAAAAAAAAAAAAAATAAATAAAACAAAGGCAAATAAACAAAAATAAAAAAAATAACCGGAATGACCGTGAAAAGCGAAAGCGAAAGCTCTCTCAAAGACAAAGCCAATGGCAAAGAGGAAGGAGACAATGAAAACGTGGACCGAGTATAGGTTACATCCTAATTCAATTTCTAACGACGTTACCGTAGCCCGCGCGGCAGCCGAGTCCTTCGCTCGCATATATATTCGCCGAGGCGCTTGCAGCCGCTCCTCGTCTTCGTCTTCGAGGAGAGAGTTACACGACCCCCGAACGGATGATTAACCGTCCATCGATCAAAGCGAACGGCGGCGTCCGAGAATTAACGGTCGCCTTTTTTCCTCGCGGCGACGTCGTTCCTGGCGCTGCTGCTGCTGCTGCCGCTGCTGCTGGTGTCCCAGGGTCCAACGGAGGCGACGACAACGACGAAGATCCATCGCCCGGGGTCAATATTGACGCTGGGCGACGTTAACGCGAGCTTCTCGAGGTATATATATCCACCTCGGCGCCCGGAATGCGATATAATACATCTCACACATACATCGATGTATACAGAGCAGATGCACTGAGAAAAAAAAATTGCCAAATCCAAAAAATGTGCGCTTGCCGCTTTTAAACTAATCGAGATTGAAAAAATCTCGATTAGCATTGCCGAATATTTTGTCCGCAAAATATTTATTTTGTCGCCCGCAACCGCACTTTTTGTTGGATTTAGCAATTTTTTTTTTCTCAGTGATGTATCTATATATCCATAGACATCTATATAAGACGCGCACCTTGCGTCTTGCGTCGTCGACGAGTGTCCTCCGCCCGAAGGTGGCAGAGAGTCGCCTCGTGCGGAGACTTCCTCCTCTCGTATCTCCTCCCTCCTCCCCCTCTCCACCCTCTCCTCCTCGGCGGTCGGTAATCCTCGCCGCGCCGGATGCCACACGTTTCACAGGATAGTAAGACACGGGAAACCCGGCCGAGTCACGGGCCGGCGGCGGTGCATCGCTCTCGGCTCCTCCGGATCGTAAACAACAACAGGGAAAAATATGGCGCGCGCGCGATGGAAGAGTGGAAGGTTATAAGACGGTGATGTCGAGTGAAGCTCTCGGATCGCGAAGCGCCAGGCGAAGCGCCAGAGGAGAGAAGCCCGTTGTGATTTTCGCCCGCTCGGCGCCTCGACGCGAACTGCCGTTGCGGGCGCCGCAGTTTTACCTTCGACACGATTCTCGCTCCGTCCGTCTCTCTCTCTCTCGTTCGCTGCTTTGTCTCACTCTCTCTCTCTCATTGGTGCTTTGTCTCACTCTCTCTCTCATTGGTACCTTGTCTCACTCTCTGTCTCTCTCTCTCGCTCCGTCCCGGTCAGGTCGGGAGCGAGCACCACGCGGCGTGTGCATAACCGTTGACCCGGCGACGTCGGCGGCGGGAAACTCCGCAACCTCCTGCCGCAGCGCCGGAGTCTCTCCTCGTTGCGAGCTGTGCGGCTCTCCCTCTCTCTCTCTCTCTCTGTCTCTCTCTCTCTCTCGCTCGCTCTTTGTGTGTACATGCATAATATCTATAACACGAGCGCTGCAGGCGACTCGGCAGGGGCTAAGCGATGGTTGCGCCGACCTGAACCAGCAGCGGCGCTGCTGGTTCAGGTCGGTCGCCGCCGCCGCGTATACGCGCGATCGATTTCGCCGCATAGATCACAACGACGGGATACACCTCTCGGCCTGATATATCCGCGAGATAGCTAATTGCTCCGACGTTACGACCGCGTTCGCGCGAATGGCGCGTTCGATTTTTTAATTTGACACTTGGGGGGCGAACGTGAAATGTTTCGGAACTTGGCATTTTTTTTTTTGCGGAGATGTCGGGACTTTGGTTTTATCTGCAGTGTTTGTGGTGCTGATTCGGTGGAGCAATAATTGGGGGACTTGTTGGTATAATAATAATAATGATAATGATAATAATAATGATTATTATTATTCTTATTATTTTATCATTTTTGATGATTTGGTGGGTCAATAATTGGGGGACTTGTTGGTATTATGATAATGATAATAATAATAATAATAATAATAATAATAATAATAATAATTTGATTGGTGCAAATAAAAAAATTGACCACAAACAATTCAATTCGTCAGACCAAATTCAATAATACAATTGTTGACAGATGGAAAGATGAGAGAAATAATTAGTTAATTGCTCAACTAAATAGATTACCAAATACTGATAAGAACGATTCGACGATCGGTTCATCAGCTATTAGTTGATTGGAACAATTCGTCGGTTCCACTGTCAATCACCAAAAAATCGTCGACTAATTCTTCGCTGAGGCATCCAGCTTTGTTTTTTTATTTGATCAATGCGGAAGAAACTTTTGGACGTTTGACACGGAGATTGGCCTGAGAATTTTCGAACCGGGTCAGGGTGCCATTTGACCCGGCCACAATAAAAGCGAGCTTGCGCACATTACGCCGGCCGGTGTATATTTTTAGCCGAGGCAATTTAAAATAAAACGCGTTGCACCAAGTGCCACGCGAGACTCGAGTCGACGACGAAGGTCGACGTTCCGGAGTCTCAAGACCGTCGAGAAATACAGTCGCAATTATCATACCAGATAGGCGGCAGCGGCACAGCCGGACGGACGGTGTAATTTGCGGGTTGCACGTCACACGCTGCGGCGAAAATCCGCACCGAGACGTCGCGCGACCGGTACCGGCGGCTCGACGTATGCATATATTGTATTTTGCCCCTGCGGGGTCGCGACAGTCACTGTTGCACTTTTCCTCCGGACGCCGACGATTTATTTCCCAGTCCACGAGCAACTTCCCCGAGCTGTTTCACTTCACGAACGAATTTTCAACACCCACACAAATTTCACCCCAAAAATTGGCAAATGTTTTCCAAAACTGTGCGACGTATTTTCAATGCGGTTCATCATGAATGATATTGAAGTTCGCATCGTTGGAATGCAACGAAAATATGAAAAAATAAATTACAAAAAATAATTCTAATGAGCACTGAAAATCTTACTGGTTATAAAATGTCATTATAACGATTAATCGTCATCATTTTTTAGAATCGTTAAAATAATTGTATAATCAGTCAGGATAATAAAAAAATCGTGAGAATAATTTTAAAATCGTAAAAATAATTTTTCTACATTTTGGTTGCATTCCAACGATGCAAACTTCAACATCATCATCGCGAGAGGATAAAACGTGCGCCACGCGCCGCACCGACCGAGCGGCAAAACCGTCGCGGGAAAACTAGTCCGCGTCGGGCGAGGAAACGACCAACTAGAATAAAAAAGAAAAAAATAGAAAAAAGGAGAAGTTGCGGCCGAGAACAGCGACACGCTAAAACTACCTGCGCGACTAGTCGAGTTTATATCGGCTCGTACATCTACGACTCGATTCACCCGCCTATGTTCCACCCTCGGCCGTGTATACATTATAATAAACTCGGCGGTGTTTGTCCGCTGCTGCTGCTGCCACTGCTGCTGCTGCTACAGGCGTGTTCAACGTGTGCGCGTCGACGTTGGCAAATGTTAATACGGAATACGAGATTACACGTCGTAGACCCGGGTGGAAAAGCTCCGGGCGCGGGAGAAGAGAGGGTCGAAAGCGAAGCAAAGAGAGGGAGAGAGTCGTTTGCCTCTTGGTCGGTGCCTTCTCGCTTGGGACAGGACGAGCGGCAGTCGGCTGCTCCCCTCCTCTCCTCCGGTTCGCCAGGATCCTCGTCGACGGCCAACAAAACACGCACGAGCCTTTTCCACACAGCACGAACGGCGAGACTAATCGTTAACATGTATATAACGAGGACTCTCCGCCAATCCCCGGGATTATTATTCCCGAGCAATTTCCTCGGCAGTCCGGGAAAAGTGAGGCGGCGAGTCCTTCGGTTGCCGCAGTGCTTTTGTCGGGCCATTTGCTCAGGATAAAATTGTTACAGTCCAGCTTCGAACCAACTGTGGTGAGTGTCTCGTTGAAGAAGAGTGTAGTGATGGCTGAGGGGGTTTGAGGGGTCGACTGGCGAATAAAGAGGACTGAGTTGGCTGTAAGATGCAGAGGCGAAGCTCTTGAAATTCTTAACAGGGAGTGGATGACAACTTGGATCCACCTGCGGGACAACCTTGCGGTTTATTGTCGGGTGAAGTCACCGGTGGACGACGATGAGGATGACGACGACAGTCGTATTGCGGTTGATTTCACCCTCGACGTCTGTAGGGCCAAGAGAAGTTTTTTTTCGCAAAAAAAAACGCAAGGACTCTTCTAAAAATGTGCGATTTTTGAGGATCAACTTAAAAAATCTACAAAAAATCGAAAAATCGAGATATCGCTTTCCGCCTGGCGGCATTCTCTTCGTTGAAGAGTCTTCTTTCGAATGAAAAAAGAAAATCTCGATTCCATTGATCCAAAGAAAAATTACACCGATTTTAGTAAAGTGCCAAAATTGGGAAAAAGTGAAAAATCGTTTTTCTGATTTTTCTCCTAACATTTTTTATTTTTCGGGTAAATACCGGCCATTTTTGGAATCAGCAGGAAATTTCCCATCGGATAGGGTTTTAAAACTTCGTTAAAACGAAAAAAAAAATTTTCGATTTTTTTCGCCAAAACGGCAAGGGGTACCCCTTCTAAAAATTTGCGATTTTTGAGGGTCAACTTTAAAAATCTGCAAAAAATTGAAAAATCGAGATATCGCGTTCCGCCTGGCAACATTCTCTTCGTCGAAGAGTCTTCTTTTGAATGAAAAAAGAAAATCTCGATTCCATTGATCCAAAGAAAAATTACACCGATTTTAGTAAAGTGCCAAAATTTGGAAAAAGTGAAAAATCGTTTTTCGGATTTTTCTCCTACAAATTTTTATTTTTCGGGCAAAAACCGGTCATTTTTGGAATTACCAGGAAATTTCCCATCGGATAGGGTTTTAAAACTTCGTTGAATCGAAAATTTTTTTTTACGCCAAAATAAAACCAAGGCTTTTTGGAATCATCTGAGAAATTTGCCATCGAATGAGCCTTTTGAGGTAATTAAGGAAAAAGGCGTCGAGTGCAGGAACCCAGAGACGAGTCGTGTGACCCCGCGGGGCTCGGCCCGAGTGTGTTGGCGCGGGTGGAGCTTTAGAGCAAGCCTCTGCGGGAGAGGAGAGGGTGGAAGGGCGAGGTACTGGAATAGTTTCTCGGTAAGAGCATCGGCACATTGGTTTAATGTTCTCGTTCTAATAACGAACCTTCGACCGAGTTTAGTCAGTGTTATGGCGTCGTCGCTACAGTCATAGAGCCTCTCCGCCTCCCTCTCCGCTCCATCCGAGGCTCTCCTACCCCGGCGCTGTTCAAGCAGTAATTTCCGAGGCAGCTCGGCTGTATACCCAGAACCGTTCCGTTCTCAAGGGACGACGCCCCGGTGGTAGAGCGTCGCCGAGGAGGGCCCTTCATGATGCTTTGTCATGCACGGGAATAGAAGGGAGAGAACGCAGAGGAAGGGAAGTGAGTAGAGAGAGACACCGACGACTCGTCCTTCTGATAAGTAGGTGGTGGTTACAGGTACTTTGGTGTATCAGCAACGCGTGCTGGATACTAAATGAGTTAATGGAACGTGCGCAACGACGAGGACGTCGAGGACGTCGACGACGAAGGCACAGCGACATCTCCAACGCGCTTCGAGGGACTGAGGATCGGGAGAAGGGGGAGGGAAAAGGGGGGCTAAGGGGACGCGCAGTACATTAATCAGAGGATTAGATGTTACAACGGAATTAATGAATCGTCGGTGGGCGCGCGTTACAATTAATGGTGCCAGTTGTCTCGTCGACTTGTCGAGAGAAACAGACACAGAGAGACGACGACGGAGACAGTAGGGAAGACTATTTCTCACCGAAAGATCCGAAACGCTGGAGTGAATTTTCTTGCGAGCATTATACACGTCCTCAATGCAACAGTCTGCAATGTATTTCCTCCCCCCTCCCCCACCCCCCCTCGATAAGAGTTTCTCTCTCTTCCTCCCCCCTCCCCCCTCGACATAATCGTGTCTACTGTCTTAAAGTGCGCGGGGGAGGGGGAGGAGGGCAGTGTGGGTGGCACAAAGAGAGTCGCGAGCGGAGAGGAAGTTTCTCTCTGTGGGACGATGAAGGGGAGGTGAGGGGGTGGGTTTGGCAGCGGGTTGAGGGGGTTGCTGAGCGGCTTTCGCGCGGCAAGACGGACGCGGCACGTTAGTAGTGCTTACTACGCTTTTGTCGCTGAATATCTCGCGGGAGGAGGGGGAGGGAGGGGGAGAAGGGGGGTGCGGTCTGCGCGTGGAGGTCGAAGGCTCGATATTACAGTCCAAGCTCAACCTCGGAGGAGAACCTCTTGTTCGATTATACATATACACAGGGTGGAAGAGGGAAGCTGAGGGAGGGGGAAGATAGAGAGAGGAGGGAGGGAGGGAGAAAGAGGGTGGTGCACTATATGCGGAGTCTCTATTCGAAGCTCGGTGGGTAGACTCGGAGCCGGCGCGGCTTGCGCTGTACACGTATTTAAGCTACTTACGTGCCCGGCTCCTCTCTCTCTCCTCTCTCTCTCTCTCTGCTCTCTCTCTTTCTCAGCGCGTTGACAGGGCCACAAGGGAATCGATATATCGCGCGGAGAGAAGGAGGAAGTTGGGACTTTGACGGAGACGGAGTTATGGATGCACTTTCCGCAAACTCTGCCTGTGTGTCACTTGGCGGAATGGCGCGGGACGAGAAGTAAGACGCTGAAAGGCTCAGCAGCAGCAGCAGAAGCGTGTAGAGGAGCCCCCCTCACCGGAAGGGTACACGCGGAGGGGGGAAACAGCGGTAAGCCGACTCAACCCCCGGGTGCGGTTACGACGGCTCGTTATACCTATTACAGTCGATTACGTATTTTCCACTGACTTCCCGGAAGTTGCCGACAGGGTTTTAACCGTGTAAATCCCTCTCTTTTCATAATTATGTGCTGTGTGTTATGTATAAGCTGTTGTATTTATTATTATTACTATATTAAAGATCGTAATAGTAATAAAAATTAGAATAATAAATATATCCATATATGTGAGGAATATGTATAATGATAAATATAATAAAAAATAAATATTGTATTTTTAATTATAACGATAATAAAAAATCATAATGGTAATAATTAAAATGATAAATATATTCATATATATGATGATAAAGGGGCAGAAAGGCAGAAGGGGTGAAACGATGCCTCGAGCGAAAACAGCCCCTTTCTCTAATTCTCGAACAAATTTAATTTCGGCTACGGTACAACGGAGGTTGCGCGAGGTATAATCAACCGCCTCGCACATGGTCGAGGGAGGGGGAGGGGGGGGGGAGTGAGGAGAGCCGGGACGGAGGGTGGGGGAGTTGAAGAGGGTGGCGGCGTCGTCAAGGGCGGAACGTAGACCGACATCGGCGACAAGAGGAGTGCAGAACGCGGGCGGAGAACAAGAAGAGGAGAGGAGACAACCGGGAGAGAGGAAACTGAGAGGCGTGACAAATGGAAAGTGCCGTTGATGATGACAACTGGCGCGGTACTTATACTTTACTTCGTCGGTGAGCGGCGCACGGCGCTTTATGCGCCAATTTGCTAATTGATATTCGAGCCAAGAGCCGCCGCGGCGTTATTTCCCGCGCGACGATGACGATGACGATTGCGTTTTCAGGGAGGAAATTCGAGTGGGAATTCCGACCCCTTTTTCTGTTATCTTTCACTGATTGGAAAAAAAAAAATTATCGAAATCATTGACACACTTTCCCTGATAATTCCGATAATGTGTTTGTTCGGTGGGAAGATACAATTTATCGGATTCGTTGGGAATCAAAACGTGTCATTAATTTCAGGCAGTTTTTTTTTATGTGTATGAAAGAGACTACTGATAAATCGATAGCTCAAAAGCCTGCGGCACGTAAAAAAAAAAGAGCGCCAGCATCAAACGTGAGGATATTTGTTGGCTCTCCACAGTTTTTTCACGATACTTCACGTTGACAAAAAGACTAATCGCCTCTGTCGGTATTCTCGGGTTTTGACGATAAAAAAATAAAGGAACGCTCGCCGAAGGGTTCGTTTAGCCGACGAAAATAATGAGCAGCTTCTGGCACGTGGTTCGAGCGTCAAGCGTCATTTTCCCCCATAGGCCGCGAGGGGTATATCGCGACTACGCGCGTCGAGTGCGTCCCATTACTCTCCCGCTCGTTCGCCTTCTTTTTTTTTCGTTGATGTCCTCGCGACACGCGAATAATTGCTTCTCTCTCGCTCTCTGTCTCTCTCTCTTTGGCCCTCCTTGTACATCGTCGGGTGTTCTCTGCGTTTTCCGTCGAACGACGCGACGATGAGGCCACTGCTCTATGGAAAAAAAAATAATAAATAAAAGAATAAAATAAAATATAATAAAATAAAATACATGAACAGGACAATTCAGAGATGTAGACTAAACAAGTCGCAGAAAAATTACTCGAGCAATCGACTCTCTGCCTCTCTCTTTTTTTTCTCTTCTTCCACCAACCAACCGAAGATGTACTAACCGAACGAACGCGCGAAATTTCGCTGAAGAGGCAGAGCAGCGACAGCCCGAAGTGGATGCTAAGAGAGCGCGGATTAATATTCGCTGTTCGTTTCACGTCTCAGCGTCTCGCTCCTCCATAGCTGCTGTGATCTTTCCGTCCTTCTCAGCGTTCGCATCGCTTTGATCTCTTCCGTTAATTGTGTTACCGGTTAATTGGAGCCGGTCGCGAAGCTTCGGGGAAGAGGACCGGGAGGCAAAGCTGAGGGAATCCGAGGTATGTATAACGAGGAGGAAGGAAAATCGTTTCCATGTTGTGAGTCAGAGTCACCCACAGAGACAGACGAAGAGGCAAAGCACCGACCTTCTCAGTGTACATAGAATCGGAGGCTGTCCATGGCTGCTGCCTCAACATGTCTATGTACATAATACACAGGAGTCTCCACACACAGAATGCCTTCGCGATAGACAAAGAGATATCGATGCACCGGGTGCCGCGTGTCTTTCGTGTTCCACCTCTAAAACGAGGCTAACCACAAATTTTCCTTTGTAGGTGGGCTGCACGGTTGGACAGGGAGAAGGAGAAAGCGACGACGAGGAGGAGGAGGAGGAGGAGGAGAAACGGTCATGTTAATGAACAATCGGGAACGCTGCACAGGCGATTAATTACTCATCGTGTGTGCATGTCGCGCGCGAAAACACACGCAACTCCCGCACCGCGTGAGACCAACACCGAAGCCACCATCAGCAGCAGCAGCAGCAGCAGCAGCAGCCGCAGCAGCAGGTTCGAGTTTTCGAGCTTGAACGTGCGGCGCGCACAGTTGAACCGTTAATACCGAAGCACGAGCGGCAACAGCCTGCGAGCACAGCGGGACGCTTCAACGGCAAAGATAATAATAACATTTATAGTCCAACGCGACGACCACCGTCGGCACGACGAGGAAAGCTCTCCCTCCATCGTTGCCGGCGCTAAACTCCAACGAGAGTCAGTGGAACCGGACCCGAGAGGGTTGAGGGGGGGGGGGGAGACATTGCCGAAGATACTGCACGCGAGATAGAAACTGCAACGCGTCAACCGTTGGGTGGGCGAGCGGCTGTTTTCGCCCGGTGCGGAACGTTGTAAACGGGAATAATTGTACGTACGATCGATTAAACCTCAAACAGTCGCAACACTCGACGCCCGAAGGCTACCGACGGCGACCAATCGCCGCTGGGAACGACTGTTTGTGAGGACTGTTCGCGCTACGGTTGTTGAGACACTTCCGGAAGATTCGGAGAGTTGACCATTTTTTTTGGTAAGAATTTTTTTTGGCTGGTGCGACGGTGAGATTTTTTTTTTAAGGCAGATTGGTAATTCTTGGGGATTTGTGTTTTGGTAAGAATTTTTTTTTGGCTGGTGCGATGATGAGATTTTTTTTTTTGAAGGCAGATTGGTAATTTTTGGTAATTTGTATTTTGATAAGAATTTTTTTTGACTGGTGCGACGATGAGATTTTTTTTAAGGCAGATTGGTAATTTTTCGAGATTTGTATTTCGCGAAGATTGGGCTTGCAGATTTGCTTCCGAATTTTGCGGAACTTAATCTGAGAGGAATTTCTAACGAGTCAAATATTGGCTACGAACAAAATCTCGCGATTGGACGGAAATGCCAGCCGTCGATGGACGGAGCTGCGAGTAAACTATCGGCGCTGAAATATCGGACGGATATACTCGGGGCTCTTAAATTTCGCGAGATTGAACGTTGTAACCGAATTTCAATATCGATGAGCCGGGCAGTGAGAAAAAATTGCACCGGACGCTCGGGAGCCGCGTTTAACTCAAATTGAGCTCGAACTTTAATTAAAAACAGAGTTGAACGAAAAACTGTGTTTTTTTTCACTCCGGTATAATTGCCACATTTTTTTTACTGTGTGTGAATTTATTCCCTTCCCATTGAAATTCTTGCGCGATTCCACTGTTTATGCCCCTTTCAATTTTGGTTGATATTCCCCGCGGCGTTGGCCTCGATCATCGGTTGCCGACCCCCTATTTACAATCGTACGCGAAGATACAGAGAATTCCCGAAAAATCCATCCCGGCCGCGTTTTTAACAGTCGTCGGTGAGTCAAGAGTATCAATTACCGCGAAGCGAAAATTTCGACGAATTCGCGTGCGCCGGATGTGGCATCGAAACGAAAAAAAAAAATAATAACAAAAAATCGACCAATACCGATAGCGAAAATCGAGGGGCAAGCGCGGGCGGTAAGTATACATTGTGTCTGCGAAAGCGAAAATCTCTCTACGGTATATCGCCGGTATATTGCGCGGAGAACAGGAACGTAATGGCGAAGAAGGGGTTTCGGCCTCGACGTCCCGGCGCTCTTGCATCATTATTAGTATTGCAACTTTCCAACGTCCTTGGATCACGCGAGCCCAAAGACGACCCCTTAGCATGAATCTTGGCGGCTCCGACGATCGCCGCCGCCGTCGCTCGGGTTACGTGCAACCCAGATAAAAAAAAAGCCACGTGCTCGATGCGACCAATCGAAACGAATCCTAAAAAAAAAAATTAAAAAATTAATATATAATATTTCTCCTGCATTAAAAAGTTCATGAGCAACCATTGTTGTCGATTTATTCAGTATCTGATTGGTCGTTGGGTAAACCGGCAGCAGTTTGATGCTTAATATCGCGAAATTTGGCATTTTGTCAGAAAAAAAATCGTTTTTCGCATTTTTCTCCTCGAATTTTCGATTTTTCGGGCATATAACCGTGATTTTTGGAATCAGCGGAAAATTTCCCATCGGATAGGGTTTTAAAACTTCGTTAAACCGAAAAAAAAATTTTTCGATTTTTTTCGCTAAAACGGCAAGGGGTACCCCTTCTAAAAAATTTCGATTCATGAGGGTCAACTTTAAAAATCTGCAAAAAATTCAAGAATCGAGATATCGCATTCTGCCTTTCAGCATTCTCTTCCTTGAAGAGTTATCTTTCGAAAGGAAGAAGAAAATCTAGATTCCATTCATCCAAATAAAAATTACATCGATTCTAGTGAAACGTTAAAATTCGACAAAAAGTGAAGAACATTTTTCGCGTTTTTCTCCTCGAAATTTTTATTTTTCGGACAAATACCGATCATATTTGGAATCAGCGGAAAAATTCCCATCGGATAGGGTCTTAAAACTTCGTTAAATCGAAAAAAAAATGTCGCCAAAAAAACAGCAAGGCTACCCCTTCTAAAAAATGAGCTCGATGCGTCCGATCGAAACGAATCGACAAAAAAAATTAAAAAATCAATATAAACACAAATAAAAATAATTGCTGAATGTCTCGAGTACGAGAAATCGCATTGGAGTATATTTCCGAGGCCAGAGAGCCCGGTGGAATAATCGGAAGGAGCGAGAGGGCGAAGGAGGAAGACCGAGAGAGAGCCGAACGCGGTGGCAGAAGTGGCAGGAAGGAAAAATAAATGGGTCGAGAGAGGAAATCGGGGATTCTTGGCAGCGAGTCTGGCCGAAAGCGAGACGCGCGCGCGACCCGCGCGGTCGAGGGGGGAGGCTCACTCGGCTGTTCTCCGTTACACCGCGAAACGTCGAGCAATTTTGGCGGAGAAAGGAGCCCAGAGGGCGAGGGCAACGAGCGCAAACCGTTTCCGCGACGTGCAACTAAGCGTTCTAATTTTCGTTTGGTCTCCAGGACAACGACGACGACTACGTTGACGACGAAACGTTGCCCCGTCGTCGTAGCGCTCTCCGAAGTTTCCGAGGTCGCGAGGAGAAAACCCGAGAGTTTCCTCGCGAGGAGCTCTCCCTGTCTGGCTGTTATACTCTCGGCGAATTTCGCCTCTCCGCACCCCTTTCGCTCGGCGAGGAACGAGTCCTGAGCGTACGTTACGAGTACGTTGATATATACATTTTTTTAATAATTTTAATTTAAAAATTTCGTTTGGTAGAAAATGTTGGCTGCCTCAATGAATTAAACGCAAAGTGGCATTAATATCATCGAGGCAAACCTGAAATTTGTTGACAATTTTAATAAAAAAAATCGTTTGGCGAAAAATATTGGCTGCCTCAATAAATTAAACGCAAAGTGACATTAATATCATCGAGGCGAACCTAAAATGGAGACACGAAAGCTGCGGTGTCTCAAAGAGTAAAAAAATCAGAGATTCGCAGACTCACGGATAACTTGTGCCTTATCCTCGGCGTCCGGCTCTTCCGGTGGTTGGGCAGCAGCACGACGACGTCCTGATCCTTGCTCTGTCTCGCGGCGCCGGTGCCGGCGCTCGGGTGACCGCCGGCCGGGGTGTACGTCCTCGAGGTCGACGCGGTGGGCGGTCTCGCGCTCGAGCTCGACGACGACGAGGCCAGAGTCGTCGATTCGCCGGCTGCTGTATATTTCGAGTACGCGACGTTCGTCACTGTGTTGCTTCCGCCATAAGACACATTGTGAGTGTTGTTCACCTGAAGAAACATTATATTAGTCGTTTTGTTCGTCAGAAATCCGACCGCCGGGCCAAATCCGCCCAAATCGTGGTCATGAAATTTATTTTCATTCATAGTAATAATAATACCAATAAAAATAAATATTAGTGATGAAACACACTGCGTAAAAAAATACTTAAAACCGTATATTCGAATAATGAATTATTTTGATCGTTCTCGTCGCCGTTTGTATTCAAAGATTCGGCGAACTTGGAGGGGAAAGTCATCCTCACTCGCCGCGAATCACAAAAGCCGTGTTTTAAGGAGATGACTCACTGAAATATCGTCCGTGCTATATGGGGGAGGGGGGAGGGGGAAGGGGATGGTTTAATTAGGCTCTCACATAGCCGTAAACTCCTCGCAAACTCTAATTCTGCCGAGGGTCCTCTCCCGCCGTTTGAATTAACGACTAAACCGCACCTGCACGAGTATGTGGCAAGCCTGGGACGCTATCTGAAAGAGACCATCCTGCAAATTGCGTCCCGGATGCTGCTGCTGCTGCTGCTGCTGGTGATGGTGGTGATGGTGCTGGTGCTCCCCTCCGCCGTCCCGTCCGCCTTTTCCCCATCCGAAGAAGGACATCGCGCCGACCGACGCGTGTTACGCCCGAGCGCGCGATTCACGCACACGCACGCGCCTCACATCTTAACGCTTCCGGCTCGCGCGTCTTCATAATCAGCCCCGCGGTCCTCGCGATTCGGCTACGCTTCCGGTACGTCGATGCATCGTGTCCGAACTGCGAAAAAAAAAAATCAGGTTAAAAAAAAATGAATATTGCAGGAGTTGGGAAGTGTCGACTGTTGCGATTAAAAAATTGGGACACGAATTGGGAACCGGGCCAATTGTTCTCGTTTTTGAGCCAATTTTTTTTTGCAATCGCTGCAGTTGAAAATGCATTTTGATTTTTCGTATTTTTTTTCATTCCCATATATCAATTTTGTTTGAGTTCAATAAAATCGGGCAATTTTCGTGATAAGCGACTCGTCAATTTTTTATCTTTGAGTTAAAGAGCAATATTAGCACCGACGTCAAAGTTCGGTCAAACGAGCTTGTTGAACAATACTCGCGAAACTTCGGGAAATAAAAAATAAAATAAATAACACGCTGGTAAATTTCCAAGAAGCCGAGTCCGAGCCGCGTGTTGTTTTTCTCGATGACCGAGGGCGCGTCCGCGCGGCGTTGGGGAATATGCGGACGGGACGGTTGAGTATCAATTATTCATGGGCCCTTCGGAAATCAGATGGAACGAGCCGAGCGACCAACACACCGGCGCGGTGGATCGTAACGTGTGTGGGTGTTTCACGTGTTCCGGCGGTGCTGGTGCCGCGCAGAGGGTTGGAAAAGTCAGCGATGACCGGTCGTAATACATAGTCGCGTATAGGCGCGCGCAGAGGCGACCGGGGTCAATTGACACAGGGCAAATAGTATCTACAAAAAAATAAAAATTATCAATAATTGTTGCATTCAAATTTTTTCATTACAATTGGCGTAAAAAAGAAAAAAGGCCTTTTTTTTTTACTTGTCTCAATATAATAATTAATATACTGCGTATTTTAAAGATCGCTAATCATAGTCAAATCAATTTTTATCAATCAGCTCTGAGTCGCCTTATCATCCCCCAGATAACTAAATTCCCTCCCCCCTCCCCCAAATTAATATCTACTAGACCAGCTTTCAAAATTCTCACTAATCAGTTAACCACGCAAACTACCCCTATACTCACCCTCCCCCATTCCACTTCCCCGAATTATTAATAAAAAACACAAATAAAAATCACAAGCTCACGACCGATCCAATTGGCCCCGGGCAGCAGCTACACCTAATCCGCCGCGTGTGCCGAGCGCCTTTCCGTCTGTTCTGCAGGTTTGTGTACAGGAGGAGCGACGGCTCGCAGCGAGGCTGTACTTATCCGTCGGGGACGCTGATGGCCATTGGACACGCACCCGCCGCATATACATAACATACATAGATAAATAAATACACACACAAAGCAATAGTATACACACAGGCGACAATAACAGGCGACAGTAGTAGAGAAAAGTGTGGCGCGAATCGTCGCGACGGGAAAAACGCAGCAGACACAATTTTCGCACCAAATGAGATACAATGCGCACTTCGCTTTGCGCACACCGATCGCACCAATCGCACCGATCGCACCAATCGCGACCCTCGGAGAAGCAGCTAGACGAGCAAATAGCGCGAACGAAAAGACGCGGAGACGAATCCCGAGCCGTTACATTTTTCAGTGGCTGCTAACGCGCGGAATTAACGCGACTCGCGAGCCACCGCCGCCGCCGCCATCAGCGCCATAGACGCCGTTCGAATACGTCGCGCGAGCCGCCGCTGCCGCAACGACTAGAGCCACCTCGCATGTTTACGCGGAACTGACGAGACAACAAAGGACGAGGGTGAACAAAAGAGAGAGACAGAAGCGGAGGGAGAGAGAGAGAAGAAATCGACTAACTCGACCACTCGTTTCCTTTTTTCTAACCTATATAGTCAACCACGCGCCGAGAGTCGAACTGCGCAACGCGCGATGAAATAATGCGCGACACGTGCTCGTCTGTCGCATTTTTTTGCCGCCGACCCCCCCCCCCCTATACATGTTCTTTGTTCGCGCACCGTAAAAGCTTGGCCTACTATTGGTTCGCCTTCTGCATGTGTTTATTTTTTTTGTCCTGATAAATTGAAACAGAGGACAACGAGTGGGATAGTTCGACAAAAGCGCGCGCGGAGGACGCACAAACTCACTCAGCGGTTTATCGCTTCGACAGCCGACGACGAGAGCACCGAGCGAACTGAGAGTCTCGCAGAAAATTCACAGGCGATCCGAGAAGGCGGCCTCCGCACACAACAGCTGACTATCGATTAATCCGCGGAATAATCGTCGTGTCGCGAGACGCGCACATCGCCAGAGACGGCTCAACGGGGAATTCAAGGCACTGCCCCGATTCGATTTTACGCTCGTTTTCGCACGCGTGAAAAGATGGCGTCGGACGACTGACGATTTAGCGGTTAGAAAAGTGGAACACAGAAAGATCGAGAAACGAAAGTACAAAAGTACGAAAGTACAAAAGAGAAAACCAAAAAAGCGAAAACAGAGAGCAAACAAAAGGGTTGGAAATATAGAGCTTATTCACCCGAATAACTTTCGCTGCGCGTCGACTTTCCCTCTTTCACCACGCGGCAAACGAAAACTTTTCGTCGAGTCCGAACTTGTCAACACTCGCGAAACTCTCGGAGTGGGGGAAGACCGACTCGTGGAATGGGAGAGGGGGGGGGGGGGGGCGAACGACGGAAGGGGAGATGGAAATCGGAAAGAGGGGAAGATTAGAGTCGCAGAGAAGGAACGAAGAGCGGACGAAAAAACAGGTGTAACGTCGCGGATCGGAGGTTTTGCTGTGTACGTCTCGCGGATCGTACCTGGCGGCTAAGCCGTAGGCGCCGCCGGCCGCGCCCCGCGCCTCCTACCCCCATTCTTCCCCCTACTGCCATAGGGGGAAGCACCCCCTTTGCCCCCCCCCCCCCCCCCTCCTCTCCAACCACAGTTTGCCGTCCCTCAGAGAACCGTGGCAGGAGGATACGTATAGGTTTAGGGGTAAGAGCAGCGTCGACGTAGAGTGTGGGTCGGCGTAGAGGCAGCGCGCGCTGCTGGCTATACCTACGAACCGCCATATTAAGTAAGTAGGAGTCGCGCGATCAGGCGACGCGCCTGCAGAGACCTGCGCTTAGTGGACGACTCACGTGACCTCGATATTAAGGCTACCTGCGAGAGCGCCACTGCGAATAAAGCTCGTTTACATTATGCGAGCTTTTTTTTTTTTTTACGGGTTGAAGCGGTGCTGTGTCTTTCACTTTGTTTTCGTTCGGAAAGACGTAACGCATACTTTTTTTTTTTTTTTTTTTTTTTTTTTTTTTTTGCGGGAGGCATGATTTGAGGTGAAGGTCAACGGCCAGCGATTCTCGAGAAAAATAAAAAATAAATAAAGAGTAGTAAATTTACGCCTCGACTCAAATATATCGTCTAAAAAAAATCTCTTTGTCTTCTCGCTGCTTTCCTCCATTCTCCTCTGTTTCGCCTCTCTCTCTCTGCCCGGATTTTTTTCTCGTGAATTATCAGCTTGAAACTCGTGTCGAAGTTCGCATCCAGGCGACGACGATCGCGACGTGTCGATTGAATTATTAGCATCGACAGTCGCGCGCTCTGCTAGACTTTGGCCCCCGGAAATATTGAGAGAGCTCTGCTGCCGAATGCGACGAGGTATAAAACGGATCGCCGCGCGCGACGTGTCGCCGGCTGCAAGTTTCACGAGTGCGACTCGCGCGCGACAAGACGCGAATAGGAACGCGACTGCGACGAAACAATGTTTAATGACTCGCGCGGCGGTTCGGGTGACGTCTATATCTGTGCGCGACAAACCGGCAGTCTAGACGCGGCGGAGACTTTTTTTTTTCGCGCGGGCCTTCAACCCCGTCGTCGTCGTATCAGCTCCGAGTCGGCTCTAATAGTCTCAATTATGCATTCGATTAATTCGTATTTTTTTTTAATTATTTTTCTACTCGGCTTCTCGTGCAGAAAATCTATTGTGGAGACTCAACGTACGATCCGATTTTGACAGGGATTTCATTTGGATTCCCTAAATCCAGACTCCCTGTAAAAAATCCAGAGTGATCCTTATGCCCTAAATATGATGAATTTTGCATCGTTGGAAAGCAATGAAAATAAAAAAAATTATTCTAATAAACCCAAAGGATCATTGTATAAAATTGTATTATAACGATTGATCTCTATAAAAACTTTTTAGAATCGTTCGAATAATTTTCGAATCTTTAGAATTATAAAAAAAAATTTTCGTTGCATTCCAACGATGGAAATTTTAACATCATCTCAAAACGGGATTCCAGTCAGGAATCCACGTGGAAAAATTTTTGCCTGGATTATCTCGTGTTTCGATATATATATGGATCGAGATAAATAAATGGGCAGAGAATAACAAATACAGATAGACGGAGAATAAATAAATAAACATACAGCGAGATGAATAAACAGAGTCGAGCGATAAAAAGCTCCGCTATAAATAAACAAGCCGAGCAATTGCACTTTTAATAGCGCCGCTTTCTCATTTATTGCCGTCGTCTGGGTCACCGCGAAGCGCGCGAGTCGCGATCCTCGTTCCTTTTAATCTTCGCTCATTTCACTGTTAGCGCCGCAACCGGCGAATGAGTTATTAATATCGCGCTGCGATTGGCCTTTAATATCTGTCGTCGTCGTCGTCGTTGCGGCGACCGAGCGGAGACATTCGGACTCTCTCTGTGTGTTCGCCTGGCGAATCGGACACAGTTGGACGAAAACGAACGGGACAATAAAAATCAGAGGGAGGAGGGGATGAAAAAACCCGAGGATCGAAAAGTCCGACGAAGCGTCGACTTTTCGTTCGCTCTCGGCGAATATTTCGCGACTCCGGTGCTTCGCGACAAAAAAATCGCATTTTCCTCATTAAGAGCCTCGATCCCCTCCCCCCCCCCTCCCCCCTCCTGCCGACAGTTTCTTCGTTTTTTTTTCGCCCTCTTCATTTCGTTGCGCTTTCGTTGTTCGACGCTGCGTACTACGTCCGAATATATCGTCGAGATGAAAAATTACTCTCGGGCTATTCGAGGGAGGTCGAGGAGTTGGGGAGGGGGGCAATGAAACGCGAGATGCACCGAGCAATCTCGGGAATATTTTTCTCGCGCGATTCGTACGGTCGGCGGTAGTTGAAAAATTTTCGTTCGAGGAGCTATTCGAGGTGTCCGGGGCGAAAAGATGCAAAACAGGTCGCGGAAATAGTGACTCGGGTCTGTGGATCGGTTTGGGGATATTTTAAGGCACTCGAGACGAGTCAGATTTTGTTTTCTTTTTAACATATTTATCTATATGTTTTTTTATTTCAAGCATTAAATCATAAAAAAAATTGACGCATTAATTTCAGCGATAAAACATACTCGCGGTAAAATCCACAACCATAAATTCCCTAGATATATTATAATAAAAAAAAAAAAAAAAAAATAGCCCATAAACCAGGGATCGGAGGATCGAATATCTCTGCCACAGATTTCGGGGATGGCTCGAAGCAGCTATACCAATCCACCGTCGCCCGTTTTCGCTGTAATCCGTCGACCTTCCTTTGGATGAGAAACGACTCGGCCGATACATTTGCGGATTTCGCAGGACGAGAAGTCAGAGACTGCGAGAATAGAGAGAGAGCTCTCTCTTTCTGTACACGAAACGGTTACGAAAATAGTCTTCTATTATTTAACTGTGTCAGCGAGTCGGCAGGGAGGGTGAGGAGGGAGAGGGGGGTCAGGGGGGTCTCGTTCGTTCGAACGGTTGACCCACATAAACCGAGGGAGGGGGGGGGGGGGGAGGATGGGCGAACCGGGAAGGCAAAGCAGCAGCAGTGGCAGCAGCCGATTGCGCCGGGTTCTCCTCCCTCGTTGCGCCTGTTACCGGTCTCGCGTGACACTAGACACCGAGAATCGCGCATCGGGCGTCGTCCTAGTCGTCGGCGTCGTCCTAGTCGGGCAACGCTCGACTCGGAAACCCGGTACAAAAATTATTCCATGAATTATGCGCGCCACATTTTTCCCTCCCTTCCACCCTTCGCCCTTCGTCCCCACTCTTCGTCCTTTTCCCTCCCCCCTCCCCCCCTCCTTTCGTAGTTTTGTCTTGAAAAGCGTCGTATTCCCTATGGCCGTTAAGTGGCAGTGTGTCGCGGCTTATCGCGCTCGGCGAATCTTATCACTCGCGTGAATTTGCAATATCGAGCCCTGTTCCCCCAGATCGTCGCGCACGTGTAGTGAAAAAAAAAAAAAAAAAAAAAAAAAAGTCACACGCGCATCGCGAGGGGGATCGATAATGAAATACTCGCATTACTTTGCTGCCCATCGCGTTCAATAATTTAATTACGTATTTATTATTAAAGACCTTGGAAATATAGTTGCCGAGCGAGCGTCGCCTCTACTGCGTTATCAGCGGCGCGGATCTCGCGAGCGGTGAGTGACGAGTGTGACGCTGATGGTTGGGGATGACCGGGGTCAGTTGAGTCGGGCTGTATCGGAGGATTTTGGAATTTGTACTGTCTAAATTTGTCGCTAAAAAAATTCGAGAAAAATATATTTTCCTCCTCCTCTCGCGCTATGAATAAAATGATAAGGGAGCGCCCGAATTATATCGCAATCAATGCGCGCGCATATATCGCTCATTTTCCATTACACATTATTTTGGCCTTTGCACTGTCTAAATTTTTCGATGCAAAAGTCCGAGAAAAATGTATTTTCCTCCTTCTCTCGCCCTATGAATAAAATGATAAGGGAGCGCCCGAATTATATCGCAATCAATGGCGCGCGCATATATATCGCGCACTTTCGATTACACATTATTTTCTACGCGTATGAATTACGAGCACCTGACGCTCGTTACGGCCCTCGAAACCCGTTATAATCTCCATCTACATATATATATATATATTCCACATATCTATATACACATCTGTACACCTATAACTGCGCGTACGTCATGCGCCATGCGGAGCCTCGTCGTTTGCCCTCCGCGCGTATCGAGAGTAATTACTTAATTATTAACGATTCAATGACGACGCCGCGGCGACGCGTATATTTCGGGGCGAGAGAGAGAGAGAGACGGCGGGGATTCCCGGCAGCCGCGGGGAGAGAGCTTTCGGGCTCCTGCGCAACGCGTCGCTATGCGCGCCGCCGCCGTCGCTGACCTGTATATTACTCATGAATAGCAAATAAAGCGAGAGAGGGAACGACGAGCGAGCGAGCGCCGTTTTGCCTTAAGAATTTATGACGCGATGGCGATTAGATCTTTTTCCGTGTGCAGTACACGCCCCCCACTTCGATCTCTCTCTCTCTCTCTCTTTCGCACTTTCTCTCTCGTTCTGTCTTTCTCGCACTCTCTCTCTTTCTCTCTCGTTCTGTCTCTTTCGCACTCTCTCTTTTTCTCTCTCATTCTGTCTCTCTCGCTCTATTCCATGTTTCTCTAGTTTTGTCCCTTTCGCACTTTGTCTCTTCCTATTTCGCTCTTTCTCTTTCGTTTTCGCTCTGTCAGACTCTAAATCGTTCTGTCTCTCTCTTTCTTGATCGTTCTGTCTCTCTCTTCGCGTACGCGTGTTTTCAACCGCCTCTCTTTCCGCAGCGGCGACGTCGCTTCTGCATGAGTTCGCACGCATTAATTATTTTCTGAATATTACACCGAGTCCGAGGGGACGGAAAATGCTGGAGGACGATAGAGATAGATAGATAGGTGGAGTGTATATACTACGTCCAGGCGTCTATATTATTTACGTGCTTTATCAGGGTGAATTAACCGGTATATAAAATTGTTTTCCATCACCGTCGACGACGTCGTCGGCGTCGTCGCGACGAAGACGTATGGAATGGGACGAGGCGTCCGAGCCTGCTGCCGAACCCCCATAGATCGATCCATCAGTTTCGGAGCGCGACGCACACCGCATATTCCATTAAAAGTGGACGATGCCCGTCGAGGAAGACGAGCGAGGAGGGCTGTCTTCCCGCGTGGTCACCGGTGCAACGATAATAGTTTCGGAGATAACGGATTTCGAAGTCGAGATAATGAAGAATTGATAAAAAAAGGCGAGATGACGAAAAATGGATGAAAACATTTTTTTATGAATTTTTTTGCGTTTTTTTTTAGTTTTTAGGTTTTTCTCCTCGAATTTTCGATTTTTCGGGCATATAACCGTGATTTTTGGAATCAGCGGGAAATTTCCCATCGGATAGGGTTTTAAAACTTCGTTAAATTAAAAAAAAATTTTTTCGATTTTTTTCGCCAAAACGGCAAGGGGTACCCCTTCTAAAAATTTGCGATTTTTGAGGGTCAACTTTAAAAATCTGCAAAAAATCGAAAAATCGAGATATCGCGTTCCGCCTGGCGGCATTCTCTTCGTTGAAGAGTCTGCTTTCGAATGCAAAAAGAAAATCCCGATTATATTGATCCAAAAAAAAATTACACCGATTTTAGTGAAGTGCCAAAATTGGGAAAAAGTGAAAAATCGTTTTTCGGGTTTTTCTCCTAAAATTTTTTATTTTTCGGGCAAAAACCGGTCATTTTTGGAATCAGCGGGAAATTTCCCATCGGAAAGGGGTTTGCAACTTCGTTAAATCGAAAATTTTTTTTTTCGCCAAAAAAACGGCAAGGGGTACCCCTTGCAAAAAATTTCGACTCATGAGGGTCAACTTTAAAAATCTGCAAAAAATTCAAGAAACGAGATATCGCGTTCTGCCTTTCAGCATTCTCTTCCTTGAAGAGTTATCTTTCGAATGGAAGAAGAAAATCTAGATTCCATTCATCCAAATAAAAATAACATCAATTCTAGTGAAGCGTTAAAATTCGACAAAAAGTGAAGAACATTTTTCGCGTTTTTCTCCTCGAAATATTTATTTTTCGGGCAAAAACCGACCATTTTTGGAATCAGCGGAAAATTTCCCATCGGATAGGGTCTTAAAACTTCGTTAAATCGAAAAAAAAAAAAATTTCGCCAAAAAAACGCTCCTCGCGAAGCTCCTCGCGCCGCGAGAGGCGGGAATAAGCTTCCGCGAGAACCGCACCTCCCTCCCCCGCTTATAAATCTTGGTCCTGTCAAGTTTGCGCTATGCGTTATCGTCGCCCGCGCGCATTTGATACTTTTTCCGTGTTACGGCCGGAGACGCGAGCGACAAACAGGCGACGTTGCCTCACACGGTCGGAGAGAAAGAGAGAGAGAGAGAGAAGGAGAACCATCGAAGAGGACAGAAAGATCGAGAGTTCTGTAACGAGATATAATTTATTTCTCGCGCGACATCCTCTCACTATATATATGCGTTTTATTCATGTGTGGGTTATATGTGCGTGCACGTCGTATATTTACACGCCTATGTAATATATTATATTTCGTGTGTTATTTCTTACGCGCCGGGCGTATATTATATCTGTGTGTGCATCGCGACCATAAAATGGATATAAAATGAGTCACTCTGCGTTCGGTATCGGAGCCTTGGGTATTGCTGCTGCTGCTGCCGGCGATGCTGGTTGGCTACGCGTTTTATCCCGTATCGAGGATTCACGAGTCGCTGCTCCCTCTCTCTCTTTCTCTCTCTCTCTCTGACCGGACGTCGTGAACTCGTGGCGCATTATACGAGACGCCCAACCAGCCCAACTCGCAGTGAATCACTGCTGCTGCTGCTGCTGCGAGGATCCTCGCAGGCGAAAGGCACAATAGGCGCGTAGGTGACATTCACGCTGTCTCTCGCTGTTATTGTTATTAAAGGTCGGTACGGAGTCGCGGGAAATGAGCGCACGAAATTATTGGAAATATCGGTCTCCTAGTCTCGAGACGAGAAAACTCGACGCGTGGGAGTCGCTTGGCGGCAACTTCTCGACGATAACTGACTAACTGTTCATTGGCGGTCGCGCAAGATTCGTGTTTATAGTTGGATCGGCCCGTTTCCCGATTGTCGAGCGTTTACAGCGGCTATTTTTGTCGAGACAAAATGTTACATTTTTTTTTTCTTATTACTAAAATCAGTAAAAAAAAAAGGTTTAAGGTTTTCAGGAGTAATATAAGAAAATATAAAAATTTCAGAATATTAGAATGTAGAATATTTCAGAATATAGAAAAAAAAAATGGGTGTCCTCTTAGGGGTAATTAATAAAATTGCTCTTTCTCTCTCTCTCTCTCTCTCTGTCCTATCGCTAAGTAAGCAAAACCAATAGTCATAGAAGGTAAAATTGACGAAAAAGCGACGATTCCGTCGTTCTCGTGTGTCCATTAAGAAAATTGTACAAGGTTGCGAGAAATGCACCAACAGGTCTCCCGACCCTGTCAAGGGAGGGGAGAGTGAGGAGGGGGGAGGGGGGGGGAGGGCACGACCCGTGTTCTTGGGATCCGCGCGGTGATTTAAAGAATTTATAAATGCGTACGACAGCGACGAGTTACAAGGTTTGCACGGTGAATGACGAGAGAAGAAGGGAAAAGGATGAGCAAAGAGCCAAACGCGAGGCGCCGGAGAAACAGGGAGAGCAGCGAAGGGAGAGTTTGGCAAACTTGGAGCGGCTCCGCGAGTTCCTTCGCGTCGAGACCCAGGACTCTCCTCGTGTACCCCGCGAAAACTCGTCGCCGTGCTTCAACCAAAGAGCGAAGGAGACATATAGCTAACGGAGAAAGAAAAAGACAGAGAGAGCCAAGTCAAGTAACCTACGTCTGAAGAAATATCTTATTTAAAACGTCCACTTGGTTTCCGCAAGCTCCCGGGGCTAAATTCTCAATGTTTGCTTCGTGCAATTTTCGGAAAGTGTGCAAGCGAGAATTCGCTTTTCCGTGTATTGCGCGTTATATGTTAGCTCTTTGTCCCTCGCTCACTTTTTTTTCACACTCTGCCTCTCTTTCTGGCCATGTTTGTATTTGTTATAAACTGATTTTTCTGTTACATCGAATTATTATTATAAAAATTATTATCATTGTTATTATTAGGTGCCACGGATGCCGCTTTTCCGTTTTTTTTCTGGTACATCCTGGTACGAATTATTATTATTAACATTATTATCATTATTATTATTAGGTGCCACAGTTGCCGCTTTTCCCTTATTTTTTCTGGTACATCCTGGTACGAATTATTATTATTAACATTATTATCATTATTATTATTATTAGATGCCACAGATGCCGCTCTTCCCTTCATTTTTTTTTTTTTTTTTTTTTTTTTTTTTTTTTTTTTTTTTTTTTTTTTTTTTTTTTTTTTTTTTCATCTATCCCGCGGACCTTGAACCCTCAGTTTTTACTATTTCACGTGTGTACACCGGGCATACGCGTCTGTTTTCAGCCGCGCAATTACGAATTCAAACGGTCGGTACGTGCGCTGCTCTCGGCGACGGCGACGGCAGCAGCAGCAGCAGCAGCTACGGAAGCATCGCGGACGAGAAAGAACTATCGTCTCCTCCTGGGTCGCGGGGATGGAGGGTGAAACGAGACAGAGACCCCCCCCCCCCCTCCCTCAGGGACAGTGAGGCGCGTCCTGCAAACCGAAAGCAAAACGGAAGAAATAAACATGAACCGCATTGCCTGAAAAAAGAGCGAAGGCGTGGTAAAAAAAAAAAACGTGGTTTTATTTTACCGTTGCAGTTAAATACATGTGGTGTCGGAAACGTGCGAGCTCCGCGGGACGAGCCGAGTTTTCCGCAGCAGAGAGGGGGGAGAGAGAGTGACGTATGACTTATGTACAAACGCAGGGCTCCCGGACGAAAGCCCGACAAGTTTCCGCAAAACCTGCGCCGGGCGAGAACGACGTTCAAATTAGTTTCGAGCGTTCCGAGAGTTTTCACCGAGAGACGGTTTCTCACTCGGAGCCGAATGCACCTCCAAAGTTTCGAGCGATAAATGTTGAAGTGACATTTTTTTTATTTGCGATTTTATTCAGGCCTCGGGCAAATTTTTTTCACTTTCATTACTATTATTATTATTGTACTTTTTTGGTTAGTCAGGTGAGACAAAAAATTGTTGGGTTGTCACCGAAATATTCGAGCGTCGTATTTGTCGGCCGCGCTTCTTCGGCGCGCGCTACGAACTCGTCCGGAGACGTCCGAAGTGCTTCGACATAATCAGTCGAGACATTGGGAGACGAGGCTGCTGCAACGCTGACAGCGACAAATTCGCACTTTCCAGGCACGAAATAGTCAAGACGTTTGCCTATATATACGCAAAGTGCATACATGCACTATATATATCTATAGACACACTGTATATCGAACCGCGGAATCCGACGCAGATTCTTGTTGACGCGCGGGGTCGAATCTTCTCGTTGCTCCGCTCCATCGTCGTCGTCGTCGTCGTCCGGAAGCCTCGCAGTTTCCGAACAATTTCGAACATCCCGAGCGCCACCGGGAACCCCCCCCCCCCCCCCCCTCACCCCCCCCCCCCCCCCTCCCGAGTTTTGCCGTCTTGTCGGCAATTTGCGCAACGCAAGGCTTGCATCGTCATCGCCGAAGCGTTATGTTGCCGTAAGTCGCGGTGGGACCGAGAATGCGCCGTAATGCACGAGCGACATAATACTTGGTCCCCCTCCCCCCCCATTGCGAGCCTATAATACCCCCTCCACCCAAGATTCGTGACACTCTGAGCAACGCGGAGGCTGAGGACCGCGCGTGTCTCAGCTCTTGCGGTTTGTTGATTTTGCTTAGGCGCGGTCGAAGCGCCATCGCTGAGAAAAAGTGGGGTAAGTTTTTTATTTTTTATTTTTATTTTTTTTTTTGCCAATCGAATCCTGCAGAAAAATTAATCATTTCAGAAATAATGATAATAGCCATATTAAACAGAGAGTGGGATCAGTCGCAGCATCAGAATTTTTTATCATTTTTTTTTTTTTTCCTAAATTTGTTATCGACGGTAGTTGTACGTTGAAGTCACAGCGGCGCGCGAAGCCTCTCATGAGGCGCGCGCGCATTCACGAATCCTCCGGGGAAAATCGCGCGCGCGATTTTTCAATGCACGAAAATCCGAAGGAATCGGAGCGCGGGATAATCGCGCTCCGGTTTCCCGCTAACGATCGGCATCTCCGCGATTCTCGAATCCCACTTGTAAGCGCGAGACTCGGTCGCCCCCCCCCCCCCTTCCACCCCACCCGCCGCTCGATCCCCATTCACACGACGAAGGGTTGACTCCTCGACAACCGGAGCGCCGTTTTTTTTTTTTCGGTCCTTCTTCCCCGGATTTCACGGCGCGACGAGCAATTTCGTCGCGAGCTGCAAATTAGAGCGAAAACGAGTGGATTTATTATTTCTTTCTTCCTCCTTTTTCGCTTTCCCCACGGAGGAAGCTTTGTTTTCACGCAATTTTTATTCTCAAATATTATAGAATTTTTGTTTTTTTCGCCTAAAAAATGTTGTTCGATTTTTTTACGGAGATTTGATCATTTGTCATAATGAACGCTGCAATGCCGGCGGAGGTCATTATTTCCGGTAAAAATAAAAATGCAATCCATATTCAATGCAACGAAAAAAAAAAAAAAAAAAAAAATGAAAGAAGAAAAAAAATAGTAACCTAAATACAAACAGAAAGTGACGATCGAGTCCGTTCGTAGCAGTCGCGCGGGTCGAGCTTTGTCCGCTATATGCAGAGAGGGATCGTATGACGAATGCAAATCAAATCTGCAT